>UESW01002920.1:133656-144747 GCA_900491605.1 Calamus simplicifolius
ACAGCCCTTCCTTAGTCTTGAAGGCTGTCTTCCATTCGTCTCCAGGCTTCATCCTTATCTGATGGTACCCACTCTTCAAATCAATCTTCGTGAAGACCTTAGCACCACTCAACTGATCAAGCATGTCGTCCAACCTCGGTATCGGGAACCTGTACTTCACAGTAATTTTGTTAACCGCGCGCTGTCGACACACATGCGCCACGTACCATCCTTCTTCGGTACCAAAAGGGCTGGCACCGCGCACGGGCTAATGCTCTCCCGTACGAACCCCTTGTCCAAAAGTTCTTGGACCTGCCTCCTCAATTCCTCATGCTGCTGCGGTGTCATCCGATAATGAGCCTTATTCGGCAACACTGAGCCCGGAATAAGGTCAATGCCGTGCTGAATATCTCGGAGAGGTGGTAATCCGGCCGGTAGCTCCTTTGATACAACATCTCGGAATTCCTCCAAGATAGACACCAACTCCTCAGGAATCATATTTGGCCTTTGCTCCTCTTCCACGCCGAAGTCTCCTGACTTGCTCACCAAAGCAAAACAAACATCCTCTCCATCCAAACTCGCATCGAATTCTGTGCTTGGTAAACAAATTACTGTATTCTGTCCACTCACTTCCTGAAGCGGCTTCAAAATAACTTTCCTCCCATCTGGACGCAGCATATAACTGTGGGTGTACCCGTTGTATACTGCCCTGTTATCAAACTGCCACGGACGCCCCAGTATGATGTGAGTAGCATCCATTGGAACAACATCCGCCTCAATAGTTGTCTCGAAATGAGGACCAAAACACAGTGACAACTTACACCTTCGGCTGACCTGAATGTCTGCATTTCGGTTCACCCAACCGAGCTTATATGGATGTGGGTGAGGGTCTGTCTGCAACCCCAGCTTCTTCACAGCCTCCTCTGCTATCACATTCTCCCAACTGCCGGAGTCTATGATAACACGACATGTTTTGCCAGCCACAAAACATTTCGTTGTGAAGATGTCGTGCCGACGCCAATCCTCATCTGATCTCGGCGCCAGACACATTCTTCGTATCACCAAGCTCTCCCCTTGAATATGGTCCGGATCAATAACACACAGCTCATCATTAAATTCCTCATCCTCAGGGAACTCTCCTCCATTTTCGTCCTCCATATAATCCTCCATATACAACTGAGCTCGCGCCTTGGGGCATTCATTGGCATAGTGCCCCAAATTCTGACACCGATGGCACCGAATGTTAGCCCTGTTGCTGCCCACTCTCGCCTGAGAACCTGAGGTTCCACTCGACCCTGTTGGTCTTGGAGGTACTGATGCCTGCGGCCTCGCTACTGGAGGCATAAATTTGCCCCCTGAATTCTGCCCTGAACTCTGGCCCGTAGTAAAACCCCCTCTGCTCTGAAACCCCCTGTTTCTCATCAAGCTCTTTTCCACTGCCTGAGCCCTCATATGCGCATCTCCTACGCTATCAATTCGATGCACAGCCAGTGCATCTTGGATTGGCAGCCGCAAGCCATGAAGATACATGGCTATCAATCTCGGTTCAGCCTCAATCAACCGATTTCGTGCAACCAATCGATAAAATTCAGTTGTGTACTCCTCGACGCTCCGACTACCTTGCGTCAAACCATGCAACTTCGAATACAAAATCTGCTCATGGTTCGGAGGCAAAAACTCCCTGTTCATCTCCTGCTTTAGCGCTGCCCATGACGCTAATGGAGGTCTCCCATCCATATATCTACGATAGTGCTGCGCATGCCACCAAGCAGCAGCCCTATCTCTGAATCGAATTGTGACAAGCGGTACCTGCTTGTCTAAGGGCACCTCCTTCAGACGAAAAACATCATCGACCTGAAGGGTCCAATCTACATACTCGTCTGGGTTAATTCCTCCTTTAAACTCTGGAATTTCGACCCTGAAGCCTGCTTCCCACCGATTCTGATTTTCGAAATAGGGAGGTTGATCGACATACCTTGGAAGTCCAACATCAGGCCTCTGTTGCCCTCTTCGAATTGGTGGTGCCTCCAGATTTTCGAAACCCCTCTCCCTACCTTCATCAATTTCATCACGCTCCTCCACGTGAAGGGGTTGGGCACGATTCTGCACCTCCAGCCGCGCCATCATCGCCTGCATGGTTTGCATCATCTGTTGCATCACCTGGTGCTGGTCTCGCATGGCGTCTTGCATAGCATCTCTCACGGCGTCTCTCAGGGATTGATCATTGTTCTTCTGCTCCATTGGATCAAATTTCGGTTAGGGTTGATATTTGGGTTTGGAAGGAATGGATCAAGATGGTAATGGAAGGAATGGATCAAGGCGGTAATGGAAGGAATGGATCAAGGCTCTAATACCAAGTTGATGCAGGGCGATATTCAAAACGCCTGCAACTCAAGAACGATCTAATCTGCGAGAAAAGAATTCGTCCAGGTTTGGTTCGAATCTTGACAAGAAAAGGGAAAATTTTGAATTTTGATCACTCTCAATCCGAAATTTAAAGGAAGAGCAATTGAATTTTCAATTCAATTGTTTTGAATCAGAAAAAAAAAAGAAAACATTCATCTTTATTCAAGAGGAAAAAAAAGGAAATCTAAAACAGCGTCTTTCTTCTCTGCCTCTGACGGCCGCCCAAAACCAACTTAAATAAGAGAGAAAACCCTAACATCATAAGTTCAGAAAAATTACAACTATGCCATTAAAAACAAAAACAGGCCCAAAACTCCTATCAGACGAGCCCGGATGGCCAAAATCCACAGCAGCTCATGGCCAATAGCAATGACTTTGAATCAGCAGTCTGTTTCCATGTGACCAGCCAAGTTTGGGCCCAGTCCGACACATAAAATTTTAAGCCCGTTTGTTCTGCAACCTCTTGGACCTTCGTAGATTATCTGGTGTGGTCTTCCCTGACGTGGCCTGCTAACTCTGGGTTGCTGGTACAGGAACATTGAAGGACTGGTTCGACTGACCCGAACTCTAGTCTGAACTGATGTCCTCATCACAAACTAACCAAATCAGGCTAAAATTCGAATCCAATTCAAATTTGATCATCATAAAAATCTAAAAAATCTCATAAATTTAGATTAAACTCTAGATAGGTTGCCCAATATGTGGCTAATGTTAATTTAAGTCAAACATAAATTTATTAGCCCAATCAACAAGCAAATTGAGCTAAACAGATTAAGTTAGAAGCTCAGATTAGCCCACATATTCTAGTATGTGATCTTGGCCAACCAATTAGGATCCAAAAATCCTAATAAAAAATATTTTTAACTTTTTCAATCAATTCCCTATTGTGTGTGACCCTCTGGGTTCCTCATCTAGCCAGTAGTAGGTTTTTGGTTTAGCCCGATTATGTATCTGATTATCTGAATAGGTCAAATCGGGCTAACTTAAACTGTCAATCTGGACTAACCTTCAAATTGACTTATAAAATCAAACTAATTGATTCATAAAAATCTACAAGATAAGATTGACGTCTAGCAATGTGTTATGCTGTTGGCCCAGATGGCAACCCAAGAGGGGAGGGTGAATTGGGTTCTTTAAAAAATTTTAACCTTTTAAAAACTATTGGCTTAAGATAAATGAAATTAAATGCAATGCAATATAAAGTACAAACAAGGAGATAGAGATAGAGATAATAGAAGCACGGCAAACACAAAGATTTTATAGTGGTTCGGTGTATCCAACACCTACGTCCACTCCCAAGACTCACTTGGGTCCACACTATAATCGACTTGATTACAGTTGAGTTGTTTTCCAAGATCACAACTCAGAACTTGTTGTTTTACCCGGGATCACAACGAACCCAGCCGGTTTTTTGGGCTCACCAGCACAAAACCCTAAACTCAAGCTAAACTAGCTTGACCCGAGGTATACAACCTCCACTAGTTCAATCCCCTGATTGAACCAGCAAAAACAAGAAAGAATAATGTTTAAGATACAAGACAGCTCCTTAAATGAGCAATATTCAAATAAATGAACAAGGTTTAGAAAAGCCTATTTGAAGTGGATTGGATTTGAGCTTTTCTTCTTTTCTTCTTTTCCTCTTCTCTTTGGAGATGTTGAATCAGGCCTCAGCTTTAATTCGTTGCAAATATTGCAGATGAGAAGTTGAAAATCTTCAAAACAGAGCTTCTTCCCCTTTTTGTGAATCCTTCGATTTTTCAATTTTGAACGCCTTGGATTCTTCTTTGAGCTTTGTGGAGTGGAAGGATTTGACTTTGAATACTTTCTCTTGGATTTCAGGCTCAAGACTTCTCGGATTTTTGATTTGAATATTCTCTCTATTTTCCATTTTTCCCTTTCGTTGTTTTTTCAAACGGACGTTCTCCCTTTTATAGATTTCTTTAATCCATTTTTGGGAAGAAAACTAGCCGTTGGAGTGTACCTGGAAACAAAATATATCCGTTAGAAGTTAGGTAAAAAGGAAATATTACCGTTAGAGCTGATCTGGCATTTTAAATTTTCATCCCAGACAGGTTGGAGTCGGCTCCAACTTTTCAGGTGTCGGCTCCAAGTCGTTTATCCAAAAATAGAAAGTTCTGAGTTCGTCGAGGAGTCGGCTCCGAAAAAGTTAGGTGTCGGCTCGCCATCATCAGGTGTCGGCTCCAGAATACTGTGTGTGTCGGCTCCAAGATGCTCAAAAATAAGCGTTCTGTCCCCGCATCGGAGTCGGCTCCAACACTGTAAGTGTCGACTCCGAAACTCTGGGTGTCGGCTCCGAAACTCTAGGTGTCGGCTCCGGACCGTATCAAAAATCAGAAGAATATTTGATGGCCATGGGGTCGGCTCCAGGAATTCTAGGTGTCGACTCCAGGTTCTGAAACTTTGAAACTTATGATTTGCAATTGATTCAAAACTCATTTCTTAATACCTTTAAATCGATCAAATATTTTTAAGCCCTGAAACACTTGTCAAATCCATTAGTAATCAAATAAATATACTCAATTCCTTTATTAATCATCAAAATCAATAATTGGGTCAACAATCTCCCCCTTTTTGATGATTATAAAAACATTGAGTATATGCATAGTATTCTTAAATTAAAATTTTCAAGAAAGTGATCCTCACAAGCAAGCTCCCCCTGAATAAGGTAGCTCCCCCTATGAAGTTCAAATTATCAATTGTATCTCCCTATTGCTTTACATATTTATCAATTGTTCTTCCTATTGCTTTACATATTTGTCAATTGTTCTTCCTATTGCTTTACATATTTGATACCAATTAAATAAATACCAATTAAAGCATAACTAATCAATGCATATATGATGTTCACTTAAGCTTATTTATGTATTTTCAAACTAATTTGATACTAATCAATCAATACTAATCAATGCATATATGACATAGCTTTCACTCAAATACATATACGACATAACTTTCTCCCCCTTTTTTGTAATCAACAAAAAGATAAAGAAAAGTTAAGTCAAAAGATAAAATTGATAGATCAAAAGATAATTTCATTTCATCAAAAGTTAAGTATTACAAAAGGAACTGTGCTTTCATTACATCAAAAATTTAAACTTTCATTACAAACATAAAAAACTAAACATATCTCATTACAAAAAAAAACTTTGACTTCATTACAAGAAAATTACAGATTGTTTCTAATGATCCTTGTCAAATGATCCAAAATCTTTCCCATTCCATCATTTTGAGTGGCTACAAATTCTTTCAACCTTCTATCAACAAAAGAGCAAGCAGTCATAATTTTATCTTGAAGCTCGGCATTGCACTTTGAATAGGTCTCAGAATCTCCACAGATGTCTTTAAGTTCTTCAAGTATATTCTTCAAATCACTACTTAAAGATCCAGCAGAAGAGCTAAGAGTAGACTCAATTTTGGCAATCCGATCATCTAGGGAATAAAGAGTTTCTTTAAGATTCATAAATTTGTTATCAAACTCAGTCTTCAGTTCATCCTTCTGAGCAGCAAGCAAGCATTTGAGTTGCTCCATTTGAAGGTCTGAAAATCCAACTGATGAAGTAGATGGCTGAACATAAATATGAGCAGGTAGAGGGGCAGGAATAGGACTCCTCGGCTGTGGAGAGGAAACCCTCACAGATGGACCAGCCTCACAAGGTTCAGAATGTCTAGGCTCAGGGGCTCTCTCATCCAAGATACCTTTCCTTTCCCATTGCCCGTTCACCTTTACAAATCCCATCCTATGCAAAGTGGCCAAACTGTAATAATCAGTATGTCTCAGGTTCTTGAGGGTTCATTGTCCAAAATTACAACCCCTTGGCTTCTGAATACCATAGTTAAAACTATGCGTAGGGTAGTGACGATCTTCTCTTTCCTCCAGCCTCGGCCATATAAAATATCATCATAGCAGCTAGGTTAATGGGTTGACCAGTCAAAACACTGTCCATCACAACAATGTCCCGCTCGGAGACATACTCAAAACGACCGGTCTTTGGGAACAAAATTCTGCTGCAAATGTTGTGTAGCAATCTTAATTCCAAGGGCAACTGGTTAGCCCTAATCTCCTCAAATTCTTCAACATCTCTCCCTAACATCCTTGATAGGGCCGCTGATCTCTCACTGTGCATATCCACAGCTAATCCGGTAATGGGGATGCTCAGGAGATTTCCTAATTTTTGAAATGTAAGATGAATCTGTTTGCCTCTAACAGAGCTCACTAAACCACCATCACCTCTTGATAAATTAAAGTAAAATTCTTTCACTAGTGCTGGGTAAGTAGGAACATCAAGAGAACAAACTCTATCCCATCCAAGCTCCTTGAGTTGATTACCAATCGAAAAACCTTCGGATTAAAAGAACGCAAAGTCAACTTTCCTACCCATTGTGATTACTCTCCCTGCTAGGGTATCTACCTGAGGTGAAGTGGTGTTGGGATTGTCTGAATCGGTGGAGGAATCCTCGCTTGGAGACGGCTCGCGGATGGGTCGCCTCACGAGCATTTTTCGGTCACCACAGGTGCTCCAATCACCGAACCTCTCCTCTTAGGTGCCATTGGATCCTTAGGAAAGCTTGGGTAGAGTGGAATTAGAGATGGGGAGGCTTTGAGAGAGTTTTGGAGGAATTTGGTGGAGGATTCGAAAAGTTACAAAATGACGAGGTGTCGACTCTGCCCTAATAAATCGACTTGGGATTCCCAGGTGTCGACTCCCGCAAAGTCGGGTGTCGACTCCAAATCGCTAACACAGTCAGCGCTCGAACTGGAGTCGGCTCCACTTATACGGGTGTCGGCTCCAAGGTCAGGGACCGAGAGCGACACAGACAAAGGTGTCGACTCCTCATTCTGAGGTGTCGACTCCACTGACAGTTTCAGAGAAAAATAATTGAGATTCAAACATCTGAAACTTGTCAAAATAAATTCATAAAATCTTTATAAAATTTTGGAGTATTAAGAATCAAGTTACTCAGATGACTAGATAATTTGTCCTTAAAATTATGAAAGGAATATCAAGAAATTAATAGAAATCTAGATAGTCATTCCTTAGAGTTTCAAAATCAATCCAAAGGGTCACATATCCCTAATTCACCTCTAAGATAACAAAATCTCTCTTCACTCAAAGGTTTTGTAAATATATCAGCTAATTGTTCTTCAGTATTAACATATTCAAGACAAATTTCATTATTAGCTACATGTTCTCTTATAAAGTGATATCTAATTTCAATGTGTTTTGTTCTTGAATGTTGAATTGGATTTTTAGTTAGATTTATTGCACTTGTGTTATCACATCTAATTGGAGTTTTATCAAGTGTTATGCCATAATCTTCAAGTTGTCTCTTAATCCAAAGGATTTGAGCACAGCAACTTCCAGCTGCAACATATTCTGCTTCAGCAGTAGATAATGCAACCGAATTTTGCTTTTTGCTAAACCAAGAGATTAAGTTACATCCTAAAAATTGACATGCTCCACTTGTGCTTTTTCTATCTAATTTACATCCAGCATAGTCAAAGTCAGAATATGCAATCAAGTTTAATGTTGAGTCTCTAGAATACCATAAACCTACATTTTTAGTTCCACTTAAATATCTTAAGATTCTTTTACAGCAATTAAGTGAGATTCTTTAGGTTCAGATTGAAATCTAGCACATAGACATACAGCAAACATTATCTGGTCTACTAGCTGTTAAGTAAAGAAGAGATCCGATCATACCTCTAATATTTTTGATCTACTTTCTTACCATCTTCATCTTTGTCCAGCTTGCATAAAGGACTCATAGGAGTTCCAAGTGGTTTGATTGACTCCATTCCAAACTTCACTACAAAAATAATGAAATAGCGACGCAATTTTAGTGACGCAAAGATGCGTCGCTAAAATTGCGACTACATTGCGATGCCTCCGCATCAAAAAAACATTGCGACGCATTAGCGACTCAATAAACCATAAAATTAAAAAAATAATTTTTAAATTTAGTGACGCAAAAATGCGTCGCAATATTTATAAAATATGTTTTTTTAAAATATTATTAAAGGAATAAATATTGCGATGCAGCTAAGTGCGTCGCAATGTTTTTAAAAAAATTAATTATGTTAAATAACGACGCATTAGCGATGCAATAAACATAAAATGAGAAAAAATATATTTAATATAGCGACGAAAAAATTGCATCGCAAATATTAATAAAAAAATTAATTTTTATAAAATATAATTATGAAATAAAAATATTGCGATGCAACTCAGTGCGTCACAATATATTTGAAAAATATAATAATTTAAATAGCGACGCATTAGTGACACAATAGACCAAAAAATTGTAAAAATTAATTTTAATTTAGCGATGCACTAATTGCGTCACAATTTTTTAAAAAACTTAATTATTTTAAATAGCGACACATTAGCGATGCAATAAACCAGAAAAATATAAAAATTATTTTTAAATTTAGCAACGCAATAATTGCATCGTAATTAATTTAAATAAAATTTATTTTAAGAAAATAGTATTATGAAATAAAAATAATGCGATGCAATCCAGTGCATCGCAATGTTTTGTTAAAAATAAATATGTTAATTAGCGACGTAATAGCGATGCAATAAAACAGTAGAGTAATAAAACAGTCATGGCTTGGATCGATCGCAACCGTCGGATCGTCGCCGACCGGGATCGATCATGGCTTGGATCGATCGCAATCGTCGGATCATCGCCGATCGGGATCGATCATGGCTTCGATCGATCGCAACCGTCGGATCGTCACCGATCCGATCGATCGCCACGGTCCGAGAGAGGTCGTCGCCGACCGAGATCGATCATGGCTTGGATCGATTGCAACCGTCGGATCGTCGCCGACCGGGATCGATCATGGCTTGGTCGATCGCAACCGTCGGATCATCGCCGACCAGGATCGATCATGGCTTGGATCGATCGCAACCGTCGGATCATCGCTGATCGGGATCGATCATGGCTTGGATCGATCGCAACCGTAGGATACTCGCCGACCGGGATCGATCATGGCTTCGATCGATCGCAACCGTTGGATCGTTGCCGATCCGATCGATTGCGACGGTCTGAGATAGGTCGACGCCGACCGGGATCGATCATGGCTTGGATCGATCGCAACCGTCGGATCATCGCCGACCGGGATCGATCATGGCTTGGATCGATCGCAACCGTCGATACTCGCCGACGGGATCGATCATGGCTTCGATCGATTGCATCCGTCGGATCGTCGCTGATCCGATCGATCGCGACGGTCCGAGAGAGGTCGATGCCGACCGAGATCGATCATGGCTTGGATCGATCGCAACCGTCGGATCATCGCCGACCGGGATCGATCATGGCTTGGATCGATCGCAACCATCGGATCGTCGCCGACTAGGATCGATCATGGCTTGGATCGATCGCAACCGTTGGATCATCGCCGATCCGATCGATCGCCATGGTTCGAGATAGGTCATCGCCGATCGGGATCGATCATGGCTTGGATCGATCGCAACCGGATCGTCGCCGATCCGATCGATCGCCACGGTCTGAGAGAGGTCGTCACCGACTGGGATCGATCATGGCTTGGATCGATCGCAACCGTCGATCGTCGCCGACCGGGATCGATCATGGCTTGGATCGATCGCAACCGTCGGATACTCGCCGACCAGGATCGATCATGGCTTCGATCGATCGCATCCATCGGATCGTCGCCGATCCGATCGATCGTGATAGTCCGAGAGAGGTCGATGCCGACCGGATCGATCATGGCTTGGATCGATCGCAACCGTCAGATCATCGCCGACCGGGATCGATCATGGCTTGGATCGATCGCAACCGTCGGATCGTCGCCGATCCGATCGATCGCGACGGTCCGAGATAGGTCGTCGCCGACCGAGATCGATCATGGCTTGGATCGATCGCAACCATCGGATTGTTACCGACCAGGATCGATCATGGCTTGGATCGATCGCAACCATCGGATCATCGCCGACGGGATCGATCATGGCTTCGATCGATCGCAACCGTCGGATCGTCGCCGATCGATCATCGCGATGGTCCGAGATAGGTCGATGCCGACCGGGATCGATCATGGCTTGGATCGATCGCAACCATCGGATCATCGCCGATCGGATCGATCATGGCTTAGATCGATCGCAACCGTCGGATACTCACCGACCGGGATCGATCATGGCTTGGATCGATCGCAACCGTCGGATCATCGCCGATCGGGATCGATCATGGCTTGGATCGATCGCAATCGTAGGATACTCGCCGACCGGGATCGATCATGGCTTCATCGTTTGCATCCATCGGATTGTCGCCGATCCGATCGATCGCGATGGTCCGAGATAGGTCGACACTGATCGGGATCGATCATGGCTTAGATCGATCACAACATCGGATCATCACCGATCGGGATCGATCATGGCTTGGATCGATCGCAACCATCGGATCGTCGCCGATCCATCTATCGCGACGGTCCTAGATAGGTCGACGCCGACCGGATCGATCATGGCTTGGATCGATCGCAACCGTTGGATCATCGCCGACCGGGATCGATCATGGCTTGGATCGATCGCAACCGTCAGATCATCGCCGATCCGATCGATCGACGGTCCGAGATAGGTTGTCGCCGACCGGGATCGATCATGGCTTGGATCGATCGCAACCATCGGATCGTCACCGACCAGGATCGATCATGGCTTGGATCGATCG
>UESW01002921.1:0-71548 GCA_900491605.1 Calamus simplicifolius
GTGATATTAAATCTAATATTATATCTTTAGAATGTTTTGGGTTATGGTTGGTTGGAATTTAAAAATTAACTACCAAGCTTTTCTATTATCAAAAACATAAAAAAAAAACAACATACCATTTTTTTTTATTTTTTTTTTAAAGAAAAGAGAATGATAGCACAAAATAAGGTAAGATGAGTAGAGTTGATTTGAGGTGCAATGTTTAAGAAACAAAAATCACCCTCTTTAATATTATACTTCTTTCCGCATATAAAAGATTGCATCTTTAATGCTACAATGCTCGATAAAATCTTTATTGTTTTTTTAAAAACTTTATTTTATAAATTATTCAAGAGAAAAGATTGTGAACCATTGAGGTCATAGTTTTAAGTTTTAATAAGATATCTCATGAATGTCATAAAAAGTTACCATCTAAGAATAGAAATGAAACAATACTGCCGTCATTTCATCATCCCAACCGATGCATTCCGACACACCTCTTGCCTCAAGTATCAAGATAGAGTGGAATAACATCGCATCCTATCTTATGAAAATTAAGATCTTTTATTCCACAGAATTTAAAATCTTATATTATGGATGCATGTTAATAAGACTGCCTCATTTATTCCCGGCATGAATTAGAGGCTAGTTGATCAAGGGGATCCCTTTCATCATCCACAACCTTAAATTTCAGAAAAGAGTAAACAACATTAAATAATTTCAGTGATGAAAAGTGCACTTGAGTTAATCGATAAGTAAATATACAGCTAAATAGCCCAAACTTGTTTTAATGTTCCAAAAACAAATACAGAACAAAATTACAGAGTAAAAACAAAGTTACATGCCAAAAACTATGTATAAAACCTAACAAATTTTGTTTTTTACGAGCCAACAATAGAAGTTTAAACCCTGTAAAGGACAGCACTTTACATTAAGAATGTGTACATTCCCCTTCATGGAGGTATGGGAAGTACATAAAAGGCTAGACAACACTTACTTTCAAGACACCCATAAAGCTTTCAGCATCTGAACTTCATTGCCTTCCTCATGGCCGTAAAGCTTGAGAACAGATGTTAAGAGCATCTGCAGCAAGCAAAGAGTAGCTCTTTTGCAGTCCATGTTACTTGGGCGAGATCTTGCAGTGAGTTAATTGTTTCTCTATCCAATGGAAAAAGCTTAGGGAGACATTCTGTCAAGGAGTCCCAAGCAAATAAATAGTGAATAAAGATTTGATATGGTATATCTAAATCAATGATCAAGTGAAACAACCAATGCTGTGAAATAATTATAAATAAACTATTTCTCATAAGTAATTAGACTTCAAACCATGTTGTTGAAAATTTATAAAAAGACATTCAATTGGACAATCTATATTCCAGCTAACTCCTAGAACATAAGCTTAAAAACATTAATCTCTACCAAATCCCCAGCATTTGAAAGAAAGTAAATTACTAGAAAACATTTCTATCACCTTACAAGCATTTAGTGGTTAATAATTCACTGAACAAAATATGACGGACATACTTTTGACAACAACCCAACATCATATAATCTGTGAGACTGTGACTAATGTTTGTCAAAGGAGTGGTTACAGAGCCAAAAATGCTGCACTAGATGGTAAAAGTTTTCTTTTTCCTTTTTTGAATAAAAGGGAGATGACAAAATTTAATACCCCAGGATAAGAGATTGAATCTCAACACAACAAAATACAATGCAGTGTTCATAAGTTGACCCATATGACAAGGCACATGTTTGTTAAGGGATTGTCTATAAAACCTGAAGTAAAATAAAAGGTTTGCTTCTCTCATAAATAAAGACATGGATCAATCCACTTTTCTAAAGGTGAACTAGCATGACTACCTTTATGCAAGAATGGGAGATTAATGGGAATTGCAGAAAGGAGTTAAACATGGTGGACAGTTAATTCCAACACACCAGATGTGAGCTTGTGCAACTGATGAGGAAGTAAGTTTAGATCATTATTCTCTAAGGAAAAAATGGATAGTATCAGCAATTGCATGACAATTAAGTGCACATGATGAGGAACAATAATCAACTGTACTTGTGCAAATGCATTGCCACCATTGCACATTCAGTGTGCCTAACCTATAAGAGATTCCCTACAACAGATTACACAAGTCAATTTGTGCATTCTTGTTTGCCCCATATCTTATGTGTGACCTTTTATGGCCACCACAAGAATGCCCCTTTCCCCCAATTTTCCATCTCATAATTTTGATTTCAACATTGTATAGGCCAGAGTGACATATTTGGTAATACAAATTTCATGATTGTGCTTTATCCGACTCTTATTCTTCTTCTTTTCTAATTGATTTTAGCATTGGAGGTGCATGCACCATTAGGTTTCGGCATCCACATGCTAAACTTGGATGAAGAACTGTTGTGGTGGGTGCTCTGAAGTGTCATAAAACCAACATGGTTGTTGGGGTCTACTTTGTTGATTATAAATACAGAAAGTCATAAACAGGCAGTTTATTTATATCATCAAAGAAGCTAGTAAAAAAGAAAGAAAAGAAACTTGAAAAAAAAGCACAACAAAAGAGGAAAGCTATTAAGATGGCGTTACCTGGATGACTAACAAAATTAAGCAGCGATAGTGAAGCTAAGACTCTCTCTTCCAATGCTCTATCATAGCTCAAGCTCTCAAGTAACCGAGGCGCAAGAATGGAGCATGCCAAAGGCTGAAGACTATTAGCACTATGCAATGAGGAAAGTGAGCTGCTCATCCATGCAACTGTAACGAGGCAAGATCGGGCCAAACTTGGGATCCCATCAGCTATGCAATTTGATAGAGCAACCAAGAACCTCTTGTTCCCACTAGTTAGCAAGACCATGGACAACTTCCCAAGCCACTCTTCAGTTGCTTTTTCTTCTTCATCCTGATGGTTATTGCTCAATCATATCAATACAAAATTAGTCTACATGGTAGAGTGCAACACTAAAATATAATTACAGTAGGGAGCATAGCTTCAAATAACAATGCATTTGAATATGTGTTTCCATGTTGAAAAAAGAATCTGAACAGCTACCACAGTAATGTCCTCACAGGTAGACAGACCGAATTTATACAGACCGAATTTATAATAGTGTCATGATTACATCCAAGTAACAGTAAACTTAGGGAACACTGAATGCTTTTCTTATTGGTAAATTCCAAATCTTAGATGAACATAAGAGCATCACTCATCAATGCAATTGATAGCTCTAGTCAAGAATTAATAAAGAATGATTAATGTTTGCAAAAGAATTCAGTTAAAATGCTCAAGCTGGGCGGTCACATAAAAAAACTAAGCAAATGTAGAAGTAATATATTGAAAATATCCCTTGTGCATATTTAAATTATGCATCATTTTAATTTGAATTTTGAAGATTTAATATACATATTGTACACACATGTGAGCAAATTTGAGCAAGCATATCTCTACTTTGTTAAAGCAAAAGGCTTAGCCAACACATCCATTCAAAACAAGAGTGAAATGATCACAGTATTTCAGTTAATAAATGAACTAAAAGAAATACATAATCTCCTTACACTTTATATTCTGCAAATTTTTTTGTTTTCAGTTCATGCAGCACTGATGCATGGAAGCAAATATTAATGATTAATGAACTTGACCGCATAAATAACGACTGTTTAATGTCATCTAACTGAGACGCCTAGACCTTACTGATGGAGAAAATTACTATGTGCTAAGGATGTTTCCATCCAAATACCATATAAAAGGAAATTATACGAAAAGGAAATCAAATCTCATGTCTATAAATGATGTTTTACATAAAAACCAGGTACGGTCCATACCTAGTTATTGGACACGTTCCCCTCATTTTCTGTTTGTTGGTTCATCTGTTCATTCTCCGTAACTCTTTTAAGTTAAAAAGATGAAGTTATTTAACAAAAGTTTTCATGGAATGTGGATTAGCATGTTCTTTCTAATTCTGTTTCATCTCTTTATCTCACTACCACAGTTCCATGCTTTCTGGATCCTTTAGACACAATTATTTGAAATGGGTTCTCACCATGTAAACCCTGCTAGAATTTTGTCTTTCTGGAAGAAAAAGTGTTAAATGACAAACCAATTAAAAGACATTCCAAGCACATGCAGAATATGCAAGTCAAGACAAAACCAAACATTGCACAACTCAAACCTATATACGGATGAGATCAAGTACCAGGTTTTAAGTGCATATTTGTACAGAACATGCCTTTTAGGATTGTAACATCTAATAGATGTCATTTTCTGCATATAGACATACCACTCTTGAATTTTCGGCTGCAAGTATCTCTTGGCTTCTGAATGAAACTGAAGGACCATCATCCAACCCTGCTCTCTTAAGTAACCATGTCTCTGCCATGGTCTCTCCCAGGCATGAAAACCTGCCACCCAAAAGCAAAGAGCTCTGCTGCATTGTTCTTGGACTTTCTCGTGATGTAAGTTTCGTTCCAAGGCTGCTACTATAGCATCGATCCCCTCTTCTCTATAGACACTAGACCGCAAAGAATCTCCCTGCAATATAACTGCCATATGGGGATTGTACATAGATCTGAAAATGGCATCCTAAAAAAATATACATGCTCTGATGAAAAGAATGGTTTCAAAATGGTACCAAAAGGTCAAGTAGTAATAAAATAGCTGCAGCCAGTGGACGCTGCTCCAGTGGAGCTTGCTGAAGATATACCAACAGGAGATGCATTGTGTTAAGCAACCATCATTCTTTAGCTCCTTCAGGAACCTGATTATTTGAGTTGTTCTGTTCAATGAAAAGAAGTTCCAACTTAATTGAATTTTTCAGAGAACTGCTGCATTTAGTAAATTTTCTCACCCAATTTGTATATCTGGTTACAGGACCAATACCCACTACATGCCAGAGCTGAAACTCTTACCAAAACCTTTTCACTAATAATCTCTAATACATGATAATTTCTTAGGAAACCAATAGTGCATGATAATTTCTCAGGAAACCAATATTGAATCCCAGTCAATGCTGATAAATCTCTAGTATGAATTTCAAAAATCTGTATATTAATCCAGATCCACGGTTAGCTAGCTAGAGAAATGAAGGAGCACATTGATGGAGAAAAGGGGCTCACTAATGGTCTACTTACTAATTTAGATAATAGAACCCCTTGCTCATTACTATTCATGGCATGGTTCATGCTAAAGTACTTCAAAGTGTGGGGTGCCCAACAGGGATAGATGACATTGTCTTTAAGAACCTTGGCTGAGCTCAAATTCAAAGGAAATCTATGGCTGGTTATAGCTATATTAGTTGAGTTTTAGGAACTATTCTTTTTGAAACACTAAAGAGGACTCGACTTATTATTTCTGAGGAGCCAAGGCAGTCTTTTTAGAAGGCCTATTGTCAACCAAGTAACGGATGTACACAGCTTACTAATAGTAGAAAAGAATGAGCTTCTTCTGGCCAGATCTGATCCTTGTTTCTCTTTCCCATGTCTTTCTTCTCCCCTCCATCTTCCCCACTCTCTTCTGCCATATTCTTCTCTTCCTCTATGATAAAAAGCTCTAATCAATCAAGGGTAAGATTCATACTTAACAATAATCCTCAAACAATCAAGCTGATTATGGTGAAACTCCTTTGCAATGATTGAGGAGCTGGTGCTGATTAGTGCACCAGATGTGTCATGCCATTCCATGCCATGCCATGCCATGCCATGCAGAAACAAGAAAAAAGCTTTAAATGGCATATTACCAAGAGGTATCAAGCCATGTCCACCATGCCCATATTTTATGGGCTGGCACAGGTTATATCCTGTAATACACAGTGTCATGGCTACATGCATGCTGGGTACCACCACCTTGTCAGCACATCATGGCATGCCAGCAGTTAATCCTTGCACTCTTCAGATGATTAAATTTTGAACAGAGCAAGAAATCAAGTGTTGCTGAATCTCAGGTCAGAATATTTGTTTCTTATACAGTTACCCAGGTTTGGTTGTCAACCTTTCTAGGACATTAATATGGCACTTGATTAGACCATGAGAACCACTCCATGTAAAGTTGTTTGGGCATATCTCTTCCCGTTACTTTATTTTCCTCACCTTTTCTTCATGTGACTTCTTTCACTAAATGAATAATTGGATATGTAAGCAAAGATTAAACAAAAAGAAAAAATCTACTGATTGATTCACTTCTTTTCCCCAAGAGCATGTAATGACTTAATTAATTGGAAAATTTATCGAACAAATGTATCTTTAAGTTTAAAAAGAAACCAATGTTGTTAACTGTTAAGAAACTTCATACAACTGTTAAATCTGGAACAAACAACAAGAAAATCAGTAAGTAGAACTCAATAGATATGCTACAATGTATTTGTAGATTTGTTGAATGGTAGAATACACTGACATGAAGAGAGCATGTGTTAGAGAAACGATGTATCTGAACTGTACCTGTTAAGGCAGATCAGCTCACTCAGCAGAGAAAGAGCACTGCCTTTGGACTTCAACTGGTTTCCTAGGAGGAGTTGAATGATAGATGCCTTTTTTATATTACCAGCCAATAATCTCTGCAGCTCCCATCTGCTTGAACACATGTGGCTAAGAGTGAAGCACAGCTCTTTCTCTCACGGACATCTCCCATTTCAAGTCTTTTGATCAGCAGGTCCAACCCACCAAGGGCAATCATCTGTTTTGCATTTTCAACATTTCTGTCCACATCAAAACCCATAAGAAGCTGATCTAGAAAGTACAATGCAGCTGAGTTAGGGCTGCCTCGGATGGTAAACAAAGTCTGCATCTGATCCCCATTATCTAAAACATGCAAGACTAATGGTATCCAATCCAGTGATAGCATCTGTTTTGCCCTTGGTTTTAGTAGATAAAGCAATACTGCCGCCTTTAGGAAATGATTATTACTTCTCAACAGTCTCAGGAAAATTTCAAGCTGTGGATCTGCATTCAGTACAACATGTCTGTTTACCTCATTCCTTGTGACCAACTCTGCTAAGATGGAGATTGCCAGCTCTAATACCTCATCATCTTTTGATGTGAAAGCTACCTCTAGAAGTCCCTCAATCAGAGAAGGCAAGGACATTGCAGTCCCCAGGATAGAGTCTCCATGTGAGTCCAACCAAGCTTTTGCAACCACGCGAACTGCAACCTCACATTCACCAAGACTGTCTGAGTCAGAAATCAAAGTAATGGCTTGGCCAAGATCTGGCGGAGTTATATTGCTGACTGATTCTCTGGCGTTTGCAACTGGATCTTTTTTAGAAACTTGTGCATGATGGATTGCCCCTTTATATGGTTCACTACGACATGAGAATAACCGGAAAGAGAAAGATTTGCGTGGTACTGGTGCTGGTCGAGCAATCTGATGTGCTTCTGCAGGGTCTGATTCCTTTTGGCGAACCCCCATGTCACTCTGTCTACTCAGAAAACAAGTAAATCTGAGAAACAGTAGACTTCTTGCAATTTCAAAAGAAGAGCATCTCCCTTATGATTTAATTAAAGGGTTATCATCTTTAAGAAGCTAGGAGCATAATTAGGCTATGGAAGCCTACTATTTACACAAAAAGATGATTTCATAATGTCTTTATGCAACATAAATATATGTGCAATTCATATGATATCAAAAGCTGTTAAACAGTAGAGGTTTTGAGTCGATAAACCACACAGCATAATAACTATAAAAGAGTACACTGACAATGTTGTGTTAATAATATTAAAAAGAGGCATGAGTGGAAGCGCATACTGTTCTATTGATAGGTCAGATTGGATATATATCCTTATTCTGCAATAATTGTGGATTCCCTATCCCTATATGATACAAATGTTTGCGAATCACTAAATATTGAGAGTGCAAAAATCACTAAAAAAGAGGTTGAGAATAGATGTTTTTTCACATCAAAACAGACACAATCCATTAACAGGTGTCATAATAATAGAGATAAGAACATGGAAATGGAAATTAGCATGTTTGTGATTAGTGATGATAAACTAGATAACTGATCAAGACGGTATGGGAATATGCAGTGAAGACACAAGGAGATTGACAAATGTTTGTGTTTAAGGAATTACATTAGCTGGAGACATGAGGTTGCGTGGATAAAAGTTGTGCAAATAAATTTCAACAAACTGGAAATGCTAAGAGCAAGTGCATAGCCCTTGGTAGGGCTAAACTATGAAGAAAGATATACAAAAACAACTCCAAACAGTCAGGACAAGGCTTGGCAGTTTTGGCTATTTTTATAAACTCAAATCCACAAAAATGTAAAGCAAATATAAAGAGTGTCAATGTTCTATTGGTTAAAAAAACACCTGTCTACCATGCTACCAATCCTATAAGCATCTAAGATGATCTTACTTACTGAAAGAAGAATCAAAGAACACAAATCCAACAAAACTCAGAGGAACAGATACTCACTTCACATGTACACAAGCAAGGAGGAGGATATCAACAAGATTCATCAAGATTGTTTTCCCTAGGCTCACTGACGAAAGGAGTTTGGATATATAATTTAAATGAGTTTGAAATGTGAAAGAATGTTTCAACTATCACATATAGGACTATTTTCTCTAAGATTCCCTGGGGCCAAACAGCTGTGTCCAGTACAATTATATAACATATATATAGAAGGCAATCAAGGACACAAGTTTGTTGTTTTTATCCATGCTCATAGCTTGTTTAATTAGATATGAGCTCAGGTAGATTCCACTTTGAGAGGCATCAATCATAAAGAGTTTAACCATGTCTACAAAGTTCAACAGGCAAAAAAATAAAGGTCAATTGGCTCACATGAATAGTGTTCCCCATCTTGCAGCTGCGTTCGTGAGCATCCAACTCACTCTCCACAGCTAAATCCATATTACCAATTAACACACCATCGCCGATATCCTCCTGTTCCAGTGATGCACCGAAAACTGCTTGATACCTTCAATGGTTTAGATCAAAACAAACAGAATCATATAACAATACACATGGACAAGCACGGTAAAATATCAAATAAGCATAACATCAAGAACATGAAGGCAAGTCTTACATACAGGTTTCGATTAATCGAACACCGTGAAAATGACACCGATCTCTTCCCCCATGGCTCAAGATAGCTGGCTTTCAGCGGCAGCGACACAGAAGGGACGGGAGGTGCCTTTCCACCAACCTTGAGCCACTCCTTATAGTATAGAGCAAACTGAGCAGTGCCCACATCCATCTGATCATTAAAAGCTCTGTTCAATCCCTTCATCCTCTGGTCCCTGTCCTCCACCTCCCAACCGGCGACTAGCTCCACTTCCCTGCTGTACCATACCTTGAGATGCAGCAAATGCGGCAGAAATAAATGGTCCCAGAGATCAGGTAAAAGATTCTTCCTTGCGAGGAATGGCGCATCGACGAACACCTGGAGGAGGTGCCTAGCCGAGATCCTGTCATTCCTCTCGATCTTGTACACCACAGCAAGGTAGAGCTGTGCACAGGCGGAAAGGTGGGGGTTTGGCACGCCGCAGGTGTAGCCGCCGCTCCTCGACCTGGGGGAGTTCAGTGAAGCCACAATGCTCAACAGCCTGATGGAATTCCTCAAAGAACGGATCTTGGAGTCCCTGGCGGCACTATTAGGGCCCTCCTCAGCAAGCCGCTCGATGCTCTCGATCCCGAGCTCGAGGTTGGTGAGCACGGCGTGCGCGGCGCCTTTCCTCGCCGCAAGGCAGGCGGCGCATTTCTCCCGGAGCTGCCCCCGGAAGCCGGCGTCCTTCAGGAACCGGCCGGCGTAGCCGGAGAGGATCGATACGACAGCACGGACGGCGGCCTCGTCCATGCCGGCCCCCTCCTCCTCCTCGTCGTCGCGGTGGGGAGGCAAGGACTTGGGAGGCAAGGACTTGGGAACGGAGTTATGGGAGTTGGAGCTGGTCCTGTTGGAATTGAAGCTGAAAGAGCCATTGGGGAAGAAGGCGCGGTGGAAGCTCCGGCGTTCGGTGCAGACGGAGGCGGCGGCGGGGGTGAGGGGTTGGCGCTGTTTGCGGCGTGGTTTCCGGCGGCGGAAGCCGTCTTCAGAGAGGAGGTCGCGGAGAGAAGGAGGAGGCATTGGAGGGGAGGGGAGGGGAGGGTCGAGCTTCGGATTGGAATGGGAGAGGGGAAAAAGATGAGACCTTGGAGGCATTTCAAGGGGGAAAAAAAAAAAAGAAGAAGGGAGCAAACGGAGGGGAGATGGGACAAAAGAAGAGCCGCTGTTTTAACCGACAAAGAGGTGGCGAGCGCTCCCACGCCCCTCGTGCATGGAGCCACGGACTCTCTCTCTCTCTCTCTCTCTCTCTCTCTCTAAATTCTCTCTCAAGCTTGGAAGAAAGAGGGCCATGGGATGGTGAAGAACGTTGCGACAACAAAGTTGATATATTCGCCCGTCTGTATATATATATATATATATATATATATATATATATATATATATATATATATATATATATAAAGAAGAATATATTTCTGCTTTTATAATTAAAGTAGTGTTTGGTTCATAAAAAAATATTTTTGGATAAATATATAAAATTATATTTATTTAAAAATAATTTAATAAAATAATTTTTTAATAATAATTTTTTTTATTAAAAAATAATTTTAATTATTTTTGAATTCTTAGGGTGTGTTTGATATGGTGGATAAGAGGGGATATCCCTTAGATATCCCTCCTTATTCCCAAATGCTATAGCTACAGGGGATAGTGCCGAAAAAGTTTAACCAGAGGGGATAACCTATGGTTAACCATGGGTTATCCCCTGAACTTATTCCCTAGAGAACAGGAATAACTAAAGTTATCCCTTGATGTCAGAGTGGTAATTTTAAAAAGGTACTTATCCCCTTAGCTATCCTCTGGATAAATGCTATCCTGTACATTTATCTAGGGATAGCCAAAAAGCTATCAAACACAACCTTAGGTAATTTGAATAGGGGATAAGAGGAGATCAAGAGGGATAGCAAGGAATTTAACCAAAGGGATAATCCATGGTTAATCATGGGATATCAATTTATTCCCTAGAAAATGTTATCCCTCCATAAGAGTTTATCCTATGGATTACCTTTTTGCATTTGATATGATCAATTTATCCCTAGGAATTATCTCCTTCATAAAAAGTTTATTTCTGAATAAGTGTTATATAGCATTTATTCAGAATAGCCCAAGAAATAATCATCTTTTTAAATAATAGCTTTGCGATCAAGGGATAACTCTAATTCCTAGGTCCTTAAGAAATAAGTTCAGAGGATAACCCATTCTCTCTTGTTAAATTTTTCAGGAATTATTCCCCTTAGTTATAGCTATTGGTGATAGAGGGGAAAGGGATTTGGCTATAAAACCATGGGGTAAATATTTTTTAAAAAGATATATCATTTTTTGACAACTCTAAAAGCACCTTGGTGTTGAATAGAAATCTCATCGTCAAGCCTTGGAGAGAAACACTTTGAAAAGGTTGTTCAGAACCAGAACCCAATGTGGATGGCATACACCTTTGTATGGCTTGGAGAAGTTTACCTACCATCTCCTTTTATTGGTGCATGAGTTATTAAGCATTCAAAAGTAAAAGATTCAATAGTTACTAGTGACTTAAATATGATCTAAGACACTAGACCATAAACATAGATATGATTTATGTTATTTATTTTTACATAGCTTTAATCCGTATATTTTTTTATGCTTTATATATATATATATTTATATGTTAATTCTATTGTAGATTGATATTAAATTAAATTTAATATTTTATTATTATTATTATTTATTTATTTAAAAAAATTAAAATATATTTATATTATTATAAATTGATAAACTAATAATGTATCGCTTTTCAAGATAAAAAGAGATATTCGGGGGATATGCCCCATATCAAACACATTTTATTTCTAAAAATGGAAATATGCTGGAGCGAAGGAAGAGATAGAGAGAGAGAGAGAGATGACCGTTGGAGATAGGCGGCGGGCAATCTTATGCTTAACGAAAATTGTGATGTGATTCCTCCAATGATGCTTGACTTAAAACTTTTGGGTTGGTGGTTGTCCGTTTGCTTTGGTGGTGATGCTTTTGAGAGAATATCGTTTGAAAAAGGAGGACAGGAGTGGTCTCATGTGGCTGAAGCATATGCTGCCATAAATATATATATATTATATATATATAATATTTTATGCAAGATGATTGATCTATGCTGCTGTTAAAGTTGGTATTTTCAAGATCAAAAATTATTATTTTAATCTCCCTATCATTATTCTTTTATCAAAAATATTCCATCATCTACTTGACTCCAAACCAGACTAGACCGTTATATATCCCCTCTCTCCGATCAATTAATTAAATTTTTTTTGCCTTTATAGAGATTAGGTTTTTTCAAATTCAAACCGAACGACCTCCTCTTTTTCTTTCTCTAATTTAATTTTAAACATATTCAACTTTCTATTATTTATTATCTTCTCCCAAATATTTTAGTTCCTTATCAATCAAGAAAATTTTGATAAATTAAGAAGTTTAAACAATAATTTTTATTTTTTTTAGATGGATCCTAAGTTATGAGATGATAGTAAAGCAGATTCAATTTATGACTTATATAAATTAAGAAATACTTCAAAAGAGCTACAGGTTTTTATTATTGAATTCGATTATATTTAAATGTACGTTTGAACATTAACTTTTACTTTGAAAAGAATGCTGAAGTTTGAATTAAAAACAATATATGAGAATCTATGTCGATAAATATTGAATTTTCTATTGATTATGTATTAAAATGATAGATATTTATTTAAGATTAGAGAAATTAAATAATAACCTCAAGAACAAGAGTCTGCACTTAAAAGTTCAGGAAAAAAATAAGTAATGCATGTTGTTTTGACTATTGATAGTATTAGTGCAAGTGACCATTTATATGGATGCTGTACCCTTTGCTTTGAATTTTGATACAAAACAAAACATATTTTATGCACACAAATGCAAAAGCCATGCACATAAATACATTTGCTCCTATGTCATGCTTCCATAACCTGTACTCTTATTTCAACAAAATTCTTGAACAACTAACAAGTGGCACTTCTCAACCAATTTAGAGTTCAGAGCATAAAATTGATGGCATTAATTATTACATCATGCAAGATTCCAAAAACAAAACCAGAGGGTAAAAAACAACATGAGGCCCCCCCACCATCTGCCAAGGGTCCTCTCAACCCCAAGTTGCACTCATTATTCCTTCTCCCCTTTTTAATTTAAGCAACAAACAAACATTCCCATGGGTAGATGAAGTCTGAACTTTGGAGCCCTCTTGTGCTGTCAGAAGCCCGTTTGGAATACAACCAGGGGGAAGATAATTAATACATGCCACCTTCTACTTTTTTACGTGGAGTTAGTTCACTAGCAAGTAGCCATGCAGGGCGACATCAATTTGTTTCGTGGAATCTTGTAGATCTCCAAGGCCTTCAATATATTCCCTTGTTCTCTAGTGAAGTTATTGTATACCCGTGACAACTTGCAGTCTTATCTGTGTATTTTGTCACGGAGGAAGACCAAATCTCAGCTCTATTATTGCAAACCTACCACATGATTCATCTTATTTTTCTCAGAAAAAATTTACAACATGATTCACCTCAATTCATAATTTCTCCATCAACTTTTATATATAGCTACCTACAACGTTTAACTTCTTGCTTTCTTTCAAACTATTGGCTGTGAACGAAATGACGTGCCTTATTTTTTTGGCCCGATAGCAAAAGATGACGGATTGTTGGTGAGCTTGAAGGTTACCAGAGTCTTCAAAAATATTCACACTTTTGACCGAATTGATAGAAAGAAAGAAGGTTGAATGCTCGAAGTTCGCAAACAGAAGAGGAGAACGTATGTGCACTCATCGGCTTTCTCTATTCCTCTATTTATAAATAGAGGCTCCACTACCTTATGAAAGGCGATAAAAATATGGATGGACGCTTAATCTAGTATCCGGTTTAAGGTTAGTCCATAATCTCTCACTCATTCATACAAAACAATACTCACAATCTCAACTTACCCCTCTTCTCCTACAGTACATTGGAGTATGTAACCTGATAAAACTCACACATAGAGACACATAGTAGAAATGCTATATTAAGTTAACACATAACTAACGTAGCACACAAGCACTGCAATCCAATCTCGTCCGTGTCCTAAAAAATACTATCATACATGATCAAGCACTCCTAATTTTTTTAAAAAATTGCTTTGAGCAGTATTTGAAAAAATATTATGTTAAAATCTATATCCATAATCATATGCAACTTATGCACATCATTGCCCAAACTATGTATCATAAACTCAAGGCGTGACACTCATATGAATCCATCTTTGCCCAATTAACTTCCTAAGATTGTCTCATGTGGTTATATCAATTATAACCTTATAGGACAAGATTAAGGAAGTTATTTTAAACTCCAACTTCATGATATAGATTCAAGTCTAAGGACATTAAATAGCTATAGGGCTCACATAGTAATGAAGACATAATGTATTATATCACCCCTACTAGGTTGACTTTAGCACACGTAACATAATGGATGCTATAGTAGATCTTCCACTCAATGGATCATATCAAACTCAAATACCATACGAACACAAGTGTAGATATCACAAAATTGTCCAATCCAAGTGCACACATATGCTCTAGTTCACTACTTCAAGCTTGATGTAGATTTCTGAATACATCAATACACATATTCTATACCCGACTCTTCTAAGTCTTTCAATTATAGATCTCAGCAGCATGAAACCATTTTGCAACCCATGCAAATTGCAACCCGTACATCTACAACTCATGCAATATCTCATACAACCCATGCATTCTTTATGCTCTATGCAACACATGCATTTCCCTACAATATCGCCACTTAAGCATCTGGTCACTTAAGTTTCATCATGCTCAATACAAAAGTGTCAGGATGATTACCCATATGAGTGAGCTGATCTAAGCCTGTGCATTCATATACGTAGATTCTTTACAATATTATATTTATAAACACATTATAAAATAGTAAAAACAAACATTTGATTTCAACATTATCCATAAGTCACTGATGTCCATAACATAAAATCCCTGTCTGTCAAACACAATACAAACCTAGGCTTCTCACATTAAACTAGAGCACATCCTAATCTATCACACTCTATGTAGAGCTAGACTCCTCATATAAGCCTGAAACACATATCTAGTAATGGGCTTAATCAACGAATCAGTTAGCATTCTACTAGTATGGATATGCATAAGGGTAACCTCTCCTTCTCTGACTATGTTCCGAATGAAGTGATATCTGATATCAATGTGCTTAGTCCTACTATGATAATTTAAGATCCTTAGCATACTATAACGTCGCCATGTTATCAAAATATATCTAAATAGCTTCATGAGCATTGTTGATATCTTGAGCTATCTCAAAAACCTCCTCAATCATATGACCTTTTGGACAGTAGCCGAACAAAAATATATTCGGCTTCCATAGTGGACAAGGTAGTGCAGCTCTGTTTCTTACACACAAAAAGACAACTCTACTCTAAAGATGAACACATATCATAAAGTAGATTTACGTTCGTCTCTATCACCAGTCCAATTAGAGTTACAAAAATCATTTACAAGATTAGCAGTACCACGAGGATAACAGAAGAACTTCTTTATTACTTCCCAATGAGCAGGTTATGGATTGCTCTGATATTGGCTAACTAAGCCGACTGTAAAACTAATGTTAGGCCAAGTACACAATATAGTGTACATCAAGTTTTCCATCGCCCTCGTATAGGATCTTGCTCATCCTCTCTCTCTCCTCATTTATTTTAGAGTACTGATCGATGCTCAAAGTACAATCCTTCTTTATTGGAATATCAACAAGTCTCGAATAGTGCATTCAGAATCATTCCAAGATTTTCTAAGTTTCTTGAGACAAACCAAGAAACCTCTTAGCATAATTCTTTAGGATTCTCACTCCTAGCACATAATTCGCCTCACTATGTCCTTCATCTCAAAGACAAAAGACAACCACTCTTTAATAGCATTGATCAACCCTATAATACTCCCAGCTATTAGGATATCATTTACATATAGCGCTAAATTCAAAATCTCGTCATCTGATTTTTAATGTAACGTAGTAGTCTTTCTCAATCATATCCAAGCCAATCGATATAATGCTTCATGAAATTTGAGATATCATTACCTAAACGACTGGTTGAGACCATATATAGATCTATTAAGGCAGCACACTTTGGCCTCTTATCATTTGGCCTCAAAGCCAATAAGTTGATCCATATAAATTTTTTCATTCATGCTTCCATTAAAAAATGCTGCCTTAATCCATCTGTAGTTCCAAATTTAAATGGGCTATAATAGTTAGGATATGACAAACAAAGACAAATCTCAAGATAAGAAAAAATGTCTTCTGATAATCTATACCCTTTAATTGAATATAACCTTTTTGCCACAAGTTGGGCCTTGTACTTGTCAATTAATCTATTTGCTTTTCGCTTTATTTTTAGGGCTACTTATTTCTTATAGATTTGCACTCAGTGGAAGGTCTACCAAGTCTCACACATGGTCTTAGCCATCAGCTCCATCTCATCCTCATAATAACTAGCCACTCATTATGAGCAAATGAAGTGAGCGCCTCATCAATAGAAGCTGGCTCATCTGGATCCGACGAAGTATAGAGAATACATTCCCTTCGATATCAAAATATCAATGTGAAATAATTTCACATTTGCTTCTCCATAACTATGGATCTATACTCTGAGGACTACTCTCTAATGGTGCATTAATCCTTATAAGTGAGCTCTGACTTGGCTTAGCTTATATGCTCCCATTGATTGGTGCACCCTTCCCGGGCCACACACTCCCATTATTTGTGGCGATCCTTGAGACAGGTCGTAATGCCTCCCTCGCTAGAGATAGTAGGAGAGTCCTCCTATAACTCATACTAGATTAGGTCTTTTTAATTTCACCAATATTGAAGAATTCATTCTCTATGAACTTCATATTTTTGGACTCTACCTTAGTTCTCCATTAAGATGTTCATCATACATCACATAACTCTTAGATTTCTCACGGTATATATGAACACTTTTTTGCTGGTCTTAGGACCTAGCTTTCCTAACTTGTGGTAGGTGTTGTGAACATATCCCGTTTAGTCCCACGAGTGCAAATGGTCCATAAAAGGTCTCACGTCATGCCATAACTCATATTAAGTAGAGGGTAATAATTTATTGAGTACACGATTAAGGATATAGGTAGCAGTTAGCAATGCATCATCCTAAAAATTGATTGGGAGATTTGTCTGCATCGTCATCAACCTAGCCATATATAGTAAAGTCTTGTTTCGATGCTCTGCAACCCTATTTTGTTGCAGCATATTAGGAATAGTAAGCTGCATGCATATCCCCTTTACCTCATAGAGCCTTTAAAATTGCTTAAATAAATACTCGCATCCTCTATCAGTCTAAAGAGTCTTCAAAGTCCTTTCCTTCTGATTCTTCACCTCAACTAAAAGCTTTTGAAATAATCCAGTCCATCATGGCAGTGGGAGACAAAGTATGCATACTGACTTGCAAATAATCATTTATAAATGTAGAAAATAAGAGGTGCCATGGCATGCCGACACTCAAAGGTCCACTGATATCTGAGTGTACTAGTTCTAATATTTGAAATGCCCTAAAAGCCTTACCAAAAGGCTTCCATAATGCCTTTTTTTGCTAGACAAGGCTTATACACAAGGAGACTTATCTTATTGAAGGGCCCAATAGCCCTTCTTTAGCCAATCTTGCATTCGATTTTGGCCCATATGACCAAGTCTGGCATGTCATATCAAATAATCATCATATGTAAGAAAAGAAGTACAAACGAGGAACAATGGTCACACAAATCAACATCAAGGCTAAAGAACCCTTATGATAACTATCCACAAAAGAATAATACACCATGCATAACATCTGACTCCTAAAGAAAAAAAAGTATAGCTAAGGGCCAAAAGGGTAAGAATAGAATACAGATTACACCGAATGATTAAAACGTACAAAACATCATGTAGGAGCAACATTTGTCCACCATGTAACCTAATGTAATATGCTCCTATTTGCAACACTTGCTCCCGTAGATTGTTCCCAAGAACGATATACAGAGTGTCTGCTAAAATCCAATAAAAATCATAAAACTAACTCGATCTCGCATTATGTGCTTGTTCATTTCTGTGTCTATAATCAATTAAGTAGTGTGTCAGCAACTAATGCATATGAACAAATATTGAGAGAGCTCATTGCGGAGTATACCTTCTTTGACTTAGTGCAATCATGAGCAAAATAGCCTTTTAACCCATAGTTGTAGCACTTGATCTTTGCTACATTTCTCTTGCCCTTTTGTTGGCCTCTCCTTGGTTTGGCTACTTTCTTTTGGATCCCTGTGCACTTCTGTCACCTACCTTACCCCTCCTGTTCTCGAGCATCGAAGACCCAGCCTGGGCCACATAAGCCAAGGAGTGAGAAGTCTTAATATGCTCTGCCTCCAACTTAAGGTGACAAAATTATCCTCAAAAGTCTTGATGTTCTCGCTATGAGTTATCAAAAACTTTATCTGGTTCCACCAAGGATCAGGTAGTGAACAAATTACTGCAAGGACCTACTACTCATCAGTAAGGTCGACTCCATCACTCTTTAAATCTCTAATCATGTTTTTCATTACACGAAGGTGGTCGAACATCAAATGATTGAGATCCTTAGTATAATACATAAACCTCAGGTTTAAGACACGTAACTTCATCACAAGGTCTATCCATACCTTATCTTGAGCTGGTTTCATAAAGCCTGAGCAATCAGAAATTTTTAAAATCTCCAATCAAATTATTATGCATGCTACTTAGCATAGTAAAGCGTGCACAATATCCTTCTTCACCCAATTTTTATAGATTTCATGATCAAGGCGATGCTGTTCAGAAGTGCCAGGTTCTAATGGTGTTATACTAGATGTTAGGGTCTCTATACTTCTAACTCATTTAACAAATACTGGATCTTCCTATGTTATATATTATAATTATGTCCATCTAACTTCTCACCTCTATTGATGTTAGCTACTACAAATTTGAAGGTCATCATTGTATTCAGTTAAGCAAATTTTGGACATCGGGCACATAATCAATGTATATCATTATCAGAGAAAAATAATCAGATTATATATGTTCCTACTCGTAAATAAGATCAAAATTTTTGCTAAGCTCATAATCATTGCTCATTTAATGAGATGGAACATAAAATCCAATTCTTTTTTTAGAGAACTCAGTTCTATTGTCCACAAAACTAACATAGGTTGGAACAAATTCATATGCTACACCAAATATATATTTTATGTCAACAAAAGACAACATACACATTATTGATGCATTAAGCATAAATAAACATACTTGCATATAATAAATAACATAAATGCCCTTATGCATTAAGCATAAATAACTATATCAGCACAAACAAATATAGAAACATGTATAAATCATATTATATACTAACCATAAATAATTTGCAAACAAAAATATTCATATGAGAAGCACACTTAATGTGACACTAGTACTATCTAGCACTAAGCTTAAACCACTATGCAATATCTAGAAACTTTCAATAAATTTTCTATAAATTTTTTATTTTATATTTTTTTAAAATTTTCTACATTTTTTGATTTTTTAGTAATTTTTTTGGATTTTCTAATATTCCTTTTAAAAATTAAATTAAAATCCTATTTGGCATGCCACGTGGACTACCATACAAGAAGCTATGTCAGCACATGTCAGTAATATAGCTACATTTGCATGCCACATGAACTGCCATAGAAACCAACCACATCATCGCTTAATTAACATAGTTGCTGCCATGTAAGCTTAAACGTCTCTTCATTTCTCTTTTTTTTTTTTTTTGAAAAAGACTTTTTATTATCGAATTTATGGATGATACCATCTATAAACTGAGCAGCCCTTTTCCTCACTCACCATTCATGTGGCGCGATTGAGGAGTCATTCCAACCTCTAATGGCTAGGATGAGGTGGAGTGGGGGCCTCCAGCGGTTGGCGAAGGCAATGTCGATCACTATTTTGGGTCCAATGACCCCCCTCCCTCTTTTATAAAATTGTTTGGTCTCATGACCCTTCCCTTTTTTTAATAAATCATGATTGCAGCGAGGGACAAGTAGCAACAGCTGTTTACCTTGCCGAGCATGGGCTCGAAGGCGGCGATGACTAGAGAGGATGCTTTGATACCAATTGTTGACCATGAAAGGATGTACCTTATTTTATCCGATAGCAAAAGATAATAGATATTGGCAAGCTTGGAGGCTACCAGAGTCTCCAAAAATGTACATACCCTTGACTGCAGTGTCAGAGAGGAAGGAGGTCAGAGGTTCATAATTTGTGAGCAGAAGATGAGAGTGTACATGCATGCCTCATCGACTTCCTCTATTCCTTTGTTTATAAACAGAGGCTTCATCGCCTTATGGAAAGGTGGTGGGAAGATGGATGGACGCTTGACCTAGCACACAATGCTAGGTCAGCTTACACAAACAATCAGTTTCATGAAACTGAATTACAATTTAACATCCTAAAAGTTAGAATCACAGTGTAAAAGCAGCCTTTTCCTTGTATGGGATTAAAAATTGCAATATATTTATGACTATTTAATTGCTTTGTATGAATATGGTTATCGAATTAAGTTGGTATTGTTACCCCCTTAATTTTTTTTATATCATAGTATAATATTGATCAATCATATGCATCTTCATAACTAATAACTATTACATACTCAACTCAACTTAACTCATTTAAGCCTTTTCCAACTACATGGGGTCGGCTACATGAATCTGCTTCTCCACTCTGTTCTATAACTATTACATACTTTATTATATAATTATAATATCATATTATTATTATTATTATGATATAGGATAATGTTATAAGTATTATCATAATATTATTATACTATGGATGAACTCACCTTTTGATTGTTAATCTTGAAAGGAAGATGGTAGTCACAATGAGGATAGAAATCCATAATGCCTATGCAGCCTTTTTAATATCATTTAAGAATAAAAATTAAAAAATTGAGGTGCCCAATGGATTGGTTTTGGTTAGAGTAATTAATCAAATAAATCAAATAATTTTATTGATGCATTTGAATAATTAAATACACTTAGTATCAAACTAAATTTATTTTCACATTCCAAAATTTTTATGGTATGGATTTATAAAAGTTGAATCATTTAATGCTTGATCATGAGCAAATATGTAAACATAATCCTTAAAACAAGAAATAAGAATGCTACTATTTGCATCTATCTTTTCCTAAAAACCATTGTAATTCTTTCATTTACATTTTTATTTGAACCAGAGGCTGGACCCATTTCCTGGGATACCAAATGAAACGTAATACAATATAATTGGAACAAGATGAGCATTGTGTATATAATTAGAGGAAGGAATTTCATACCCCACAAATAAAGGAAATAGGGGCGCGCAATCAACATATTTCTTTTATTTATGTTTGTCACCATTACAAGAGGATAAAAGACCTTTCATTTTGATAACATGATTGCTCGTTTGATTTTGAAATAATTCTCATTATCATTGTACTATATCTTTTGCACCTTCATATTCAATTTATCATAAAGAATAATTATAATTTATTAAAAAATTAATGATCTACTTACAAAAAAACTTTCCTACATCAAGCACCAATCTATCTTTAACATATATTCATATTGAATAATTATTTAAATAAAATATCATCTTAAATATTTTAATGAGATCATAAATAACTAATATAAGAAAATAAAAACTAAAAGCAAATCTCTAATATAAATTATTATGATAAAAAAATAAGTTAAAGCATTCCTTTACACGTACACATACAGATATATACATATATACACACACATATTCTTGCCTTCTTACTTGGTTTCTATTTCTTTTATTTTCTTTAAATTTCTTACTCATTTTACTTTTTTCTATAATTCTATTATGTTTTAGGCCTTCAAAACCATTTGATTATTCTTCGTTTACTGAAAAGCTCTCTCTATATAAGGACTTCAATGATATGCAAAGAGGATAAAGTCATTAGCTTCTATTTATCAAATCCAAAACAATGAACATTACTGGATTGGTATGTATAAATGCATATTAACTAAGTTTAAAACTAAGTAAATAGAGGTTTGACTCTTGGAAAGGATAGTCGAGGGTGTCTAACTCTTGCATTATATCCTTGGTATTTACCTACTTCTAATTTAAAGAACCAATTATTATTTTTTATTTTAATTTTTAATTTTAAATTTGATAACAACTTCAAAAATAACTCTTATTTAATGGTATTTTATCTTGTTTTATTGAACCATTTTCCTTATCATGTATAGCGATGGTTAGTAGCTATTATGATAACAAAATATACTTTATATATAAAGGTTTGGATTTAACTTTAAATATATGGTTTTGTTTTGGGCTCATACAACTATTAATACTTATACTTCTTTTCTTTCTCTCTCCCTCCATAAAGGGTTACTCAAGGGCTATCTTCTCTCGAAGAAAAGAAATCAAAGGTTTCTCCTCTCCTTCCCTAGCTCTCTCTCTACCCCTTCCTCTCTTTACATGGAAGACTTATTGAAGCCAATCTCTTAGGAAGTTTGATGGTCCTTGATACTCATTCATCATCTTTCATAATCTCTCTCCCTCGAACTGATTCATTCCAAAATCAGACTATTTGGAAAAAAAATCTAATATAAAAGATAAAAGGTAATGAAGTTTGCAAACAAGATAGTTGTTTTCTTCTTTGATAAAAATATAATATATTGGTATTAGCAAATTGGAGGACAAAATATGGCAAATTTGCACTGAGGAAGAAAAAAATAAAGTTTTCTTTAAGAAAAGAAAAGAAAGAGCCAGAAAACATAATCATTTAGTAGATGAAGTGGCAGACATGATGTTAAGTCATGGATTATATTGCCTTTCATGGCATAGTACGATCAATTTTTCTATAATTTGTTTTAGATTTTTTCTCCTAAAATTTAGAGACATAGAGTTTTAAGATACGGAGAAATACTCTTGAACTAGGCTTATGATAATGAGTAGGAAGCAAACAATTTTTATCTTTTCTTAATAGAGGTGTAATTAAACTTAGCTTGGTCAAGTTTAGATTTGATAAAACTTGCTTTGCAATTAATATGAAACTTCAATTGTTGGACAAACTTGATTTGTTTTTCTATTATTATGAATTTAATTCAAGCTTAGTTTAAATCAAGATAAACATGAACTACTTGAGAAATTTAATAATCTTGAATCAAGTCGAAACAACTTAAGATTAAATAAAGATGGTCCCAGCTTCAATGAAAGCTTGATTCTTAAATTTTTATTCAAAATTTAATTCACATTTTAATTAATATTTAAATAATTAGAAAATTTTATATCAAATTTTGACTTGGCTAGAAATTAATTTTGAACATGTTATAGTGGTCTATGATTGGTTTGTTTGATTTCAAACTAAGTTGATTTGAGCTATTCTCAAGCCAAGCCCTAACTTTAATGGAGTTGCTTAATCCATTTGGTACTCCTATGTTTTATTAGAGGATCTCCTTGTCAAATAGGTTTGTGACCTACCTCCAACTAGGGTTAATGGTTCGACTAGCCCATGATTGGTTTGTTTGATTTCAAACCAAGCTTGATTTGAGCTATTCTCAAGCCAAGCCCTAACCTTAATGGAGTTGCTTAATCCATTCGGTACTCCTATGTTTTATTGGAGGATCTCCTTGTCAAATAGGTTTGTGGCCTACCTCCAACTAGGGTTAATGGTTTAACTAGCCCATGACCGGTTGGAGGGCCTAATTTTTAATTGGGCTGTGGGCTTTGTTCGAGCTAATTTGTTGGGTTTGAGCCTAAAAGCATAGCTCAAACAAAATTCAATTTAGACTTAGGTTGTTACTTGATTTGATCCTAACCCAATTCAAATGGCTTGAGTATTATCAAAGAAATTCTAAAGCACTGATTGTTAATTAGACCCAAATTCAATATGAATACTGTTTCAAATCTTAAAAAGTGATTAACTTTTTAAATTTTTGATTATTTTAAGATTTCGATCTTGTTCCTGGATAATTAGTTTAATTATTTGAAATATTATTTATTTTTATGCATATATATTTAGAAAGTTAGAATTAATTTGATCAATCCAATATTTGACTCAACGAGTTGTAGCAGCTCAGCTTGGGTTGAGATCGAGTCTAGATCTACGTTCAGATTGAAAAAAAAAAAAAAAAAAAAACGCGATGCGAAATTGGAAAAAAAAAAAAAAATCGGACAGCGGCAGGGGCAGAGGCTTGGGCTTGACTCTTCCGATTCGGTCAACTTTAAAACGAGAGATGAAGATAAACACGATCAAAGGAAACCATAAGCGGAAGCAAACCGCACGCTTCTCCCTCGGTTCATTCAACTTATCTTCTAGACGGAGCCTGGCGCGCCCGAAGGGGTTGGTCGGTCGCGGCTCGCGTTCGTCCGTTGTCCGGTCTCTCTTCTCTCGCATCAACTTCGCGAACAACGTTCGGGAAGAATGGAGCGAACGAAGGAGGAATTTCTAAGGCGATTCGGGGAGGACTACGGCTATCCCCGCGCTCCCAAGAACGTCGATGAGATCCGGGCTTCGGAGTTCAAGAGGCTCGAAGGTCTCCATTTCTTTTCAGTCTTTATTTTTTTTGGGTCCAAAATTCGATCTTTTTCGCATCAAAGATTCAATCTTGTTTTGTGTTTCTTTGATCACGTCGATTCAGAGCTTGGTGCTCTTATTTTGGAATAATTTCAGGGCTTGCTTACTTGGACCATGCGGGTGCCACTCTCTACTCCGAAGCTCAGATGGAAGCTGTGGTCAAAGACCTCACCTCCAATGTCTATGGGAACCCTCGTATCCAAAAGAACGACCTTTTTTTTGTTCATAGTTTTTCTATTGTTTTCGTCGGTGGTGGGCTTGAATTGCTCGGAGATTTTTTAAAAACTGGAATTTTTGTTTTGTGTCCCCATCAAAGAATTGTTTTTTTTGCCTTTGTAATTACTCACGATATTTTAAATTACATGAGACGATGGCACCCGTTTCTCTATGGAACGGCAATGGAATGCCCGCTGTCATCTCCGTCGAAACTCTCTCTCTCCTTATTTATTTATTTGCTTGTTTATTAATTTTCTTTCTTCTCTTCATTTCTTCTTTTTTTGTTTCCCACTTGTCTTCTTTCTTTTCTATACTTTCCTTTACTCTTATTTCTCTTCCTTCATTTATTTCCTTGTTCTTCTTCTTTCCTTCTATTTTTTTTCTCCTCTTGTTTCTTTCCTTTTTTCTTCTTCCAATTTTCTTCCTCTTTACTTTCCTTCCATTTTTTTTGTTCCTTCCTTTTTTTTTCCTTTCCAGTACGGAGCACCATCCCAATTTTCATTTTATCACCAACAGTTTTCAATTCTCACGAGAAGGGTCAATGAGTTTATCGGCTTTTCATGAATTAAAAATAATTATGACTCAGATTGACTACTTGGAGTTTTGTTGGAAATGAGACTTTTTTTTTTGATTTTGATATTTATTGTTAGTAAATTCAGATGAAATATCATACTTTTATGTAAATTCTTTAATTTGGTGGTTTAGATAGCCAGAGCGATTCCAGTATGGACACCTCTGACATCATTAGTGCAGCACGCCAGCAGGTGCGAAACAATCCCCAATTTTCATACTGTCACTTGAACTTTGTTTCTGAATAGAATAACGATACGGCTGGAATGCAATTTGATTTGTTTGGATGGAAGGTTGTTGTACCCCCTCAGCAATTTTAAAAATTTTGGCAAGAATGTAGCAGGAGGTATTTGTAGCTTTTGAACTATTTTCTAGTTGCTATATATTGATGGAGACATTAGTTGGAGCTGAGAGCTAAGGTCTTAATCAACTGAGACTACTGAGCCTATGATGATTGAGTTTATTCTTTAGCATTTAGCTTGCTTTGATTAGTGGACATGAACTTTACATCCAGCTATTGCCAGAGCCAGAGGATTTTTTGCTTATTGCCATTTACTGTAAATTATTATTAAATATGGTATAGAAGTAAAGGGTGTAAGTTATGTCTCCTGCACCAAGGTCGTAATGAGAACCTAGAAGTATTTCTTGAACAACTTCTCATACTACTAAGCGACTTTGAATCTTTGTTGACTGCCTGAAAAAGAATATTTTGAGAAAGTGTTGTTTCTTTGAAGTACCCATTGCTGTTTCAGGTCATTGTAAATGGGCTTGGTTTTCAAAAGAAATGGACTAGTTTTGGGTGGTTGACCAGTCCTTGCCATAAAGTTTATATTTACAAAAATCTAGGATTCAATTTCTATCAGTTGACTGGAAGGATGAGCAAAATTAGTTTGTCTAATTTGATGCTTCTGTATGAGTTAATTGCAAGCTTATGGTTCTCGGGTTGGCACATGTGCATCCGAGAGGGGTATTAACAGCACTGTGGAAGTTGTCGATGTCTGCTCACCCAACTGATCATCAATTCATACACATACACTTAAGCAAGGATTTACTGAAAGCTGCATTTACTAAAAGCAGGATTTGTTAAAAGTTAGCATTTATTGGAGTACGTTTATTATTGGTTACGGAATATGTATGAATGGTTGGTCCATTAAAATCATTTATTTAATTGTGATTCATTATTGAGAGATGGGTTGTCCTTTAATTTGGCTTCCTAGTTAAAACTGCAAGAGGATACGATTGAATTGGGTTTTGGCATGACCTAGCTTGATCCCTATCTGATTCAAATAAAAAATTTAGATCCAAGCATAGCCTATTTCTATCTGGATTGAAATAAGTTAGTTTCAAGATTTATTTTATTGATTCATTAGGTTTTTTCAGTCGATTAATAATCACCCAAATATTAACCATAAGAAAATTATACAGATCAGATTAACTAATTGCATATATTACTGGTTTTGCATTGGTCTGGGTTCTGGTTGAGTTTCACATGATCCAGGATCACTATCCTTTTCGAATTTTTCAATCTTAGTTTTTCCAATTTACTGCAGTTTAGATTGGGATGGGTTAATTCAGATCAGTACTGGTTGAAAGCAACTGAACCTGATCAACTTACAGGCATGTTTCTTAGGCAAAACACTTGACTTAGTCGTGGTGATAACTCCAATCAGTTGCCATTTGAAAATTTATGATCTATTTAAAATTTTGTTTCCAAGCGAAGTATCTGTATTTATAATCTTGTGTGCCCTTCCATTCAATGACTTTGGCTGCGTTTTTTGTATCATTAACCATGTTGATTTTATTTAGTTTTATGTCAGTGTAAACAATTGAGTTTAGTTAGACATTTCTTCCTGTTTTTCTTGGCAGTGATGTAAATTTGCTCTTACCAGGTCCTTAATTATTTTAATGCATCTCCGAAGAACTACAAATGCATATTTACTTCTGGGGCAACAGCAGCTCTGAAACTTGTCGGGGAAGCATTTCCTTGGAGTAGAGAAAGCTGTTACATGTACACCATGGAAAATCACAACAGTGTTCTTGGGATTAGAGAGTATCCTGCCAGCATAAGGCGACTATGTCTTGCATATTAGTTATATGACTAAACCTGATAATATGTCGAGAAATAAGAGCAAATGATTCAGAAATCAAGTCCAGAAAGCCTTCTCCTAGGAGGGAGGAGGAAAATGCATATGGCTTTAAGCTGACAGGGGAAATATTTTTTTCACCAACTCTCATGATTATTTTATCTGGTGCACTGTGTTTCTTGCTTCAAAAGCTTGAGGTCATGATATCATTCAATACGTAGGATGCGTGCTATGAACTTCCAATGTGATGGGTCATCTTTCTATATGGCATTAATAGTACACAGTAGGTTTTAAATCCAATTTATGTTGGTAGTGTAGTACACAGTAGGTTTTAAATCCAATTTATGTTGGTAGTGAGCATAACACTAAGTGCAACCTTTTTTTTCTCCAAAAATAAAACCCTAGGATGTTTTATGAATTTTACTACTAGTCACAAATGAAAGAAAGATCTCAACTCCCAGATGTTCAGTAGATTTGAATAAGAGTTTGTTGCATGTAGGAAAAGAGTAATCATGCATTGCATATATTAGCTATTTGATTGCAAACTTCAGTTGTGTTGCATGTTCTTTGAGCTTGGTGGCTCTATGTTTTATTTATGAAAAGAGATCTCAACTCCAGTTGTTCAGCAGATTTGAAAAGTTTCATGTAGGAAAAGAGTGATCTTGTGTTGCCTAATATAAGCGATTTGGCTGCAAACCTCAGTTCTGCTGCATGTTCTTTAAGCTTGGTGGTTCTGTGCTTTATTTACAAGAAAAGATCTCAACTCTCACTTGTTCAGCAGATTTGAATAGTTGCACGTAGGAAAAGGGTGATCTTGCATTGTATAATATGCTCATGTTATCTGATTGCAGACTTTTGTTGTGTTGCTTGTTCTTGGAGCTTGGTGGCTCTGTGCTTTAGTTTATCCTTATTATTGCAGATATGCTCTTGACCAGGGAGCATCTGCTCTTGCTGTTGATATTGAGGATGTGAAACTTCATGGTCTACAAGATGGAACTTATGAATCTTCAATTCGGATTGTAAAACACTCAGTGCAGAGAAGAGCTGAAGCTAAATTTCCACAAGATGGTCTGATTGGCAAACTGCCAGGTACATTGCTTGTGCGAAGTTCTTTAGTAGCAATTTTATTTCTGATACCTTACCACTTGTTTGATTGGTAGCTATCCAAAAAATAGATATTAAATGCTGTAATGCTGGATTCCAACACTGGTTACTGATAAATTGCTTGTAGGATCTTTATTACTTCATGTGCCTTGACCTTTAAATTCTATGAATCTTACAGTCATGGTTGTAATGATATACTTTGAATCAGGCAGTTTGTATGATCCAAATAAGTATTGTGTAAATGGTATGTGAAACAAAAGTAGTAGGAAATTTTGGAATGGTTTTGGAAAATAAAATATGTCAACCCATGATAAATTTGAGGTACTTCTTTTTTAAGGATTGTTGTTTTTATATGTTAAAATTTAACACATAATTATGTAACAGGGCCTGGTAGATGAGTGTATTTGCAAAATTTGCCCCAAGATTATTTGTGGCTGAATTGATCTGGACTCAACTCTTTTCTGTGTTTGTGTGTATGATCTGCCTAATACCTATGGCAAATCTATATGTATTGAAGACCTGATTGTAAATGAACAAGGTTGACATTGCAAACAATAATCTACTTCCAAATGTTCACTATTGTGCCCTATGTGCTTTAATGGTTGTAGGTTGGAAATTGAGATGTTAGCAGGCCAGTTTAGGACTTAAGAAATAAGAAAAAAGATGGGTGTTCCCAACACAGGCAAAGCAGAAATAAGTTGCTGATGAACAATTGAACCACATGATGACAGCTTCTTCAGCATGTAACTTTTGGCAAAGCTTAACTTACTAAATGATGGTTATGTTGAACAAGAAGGAAACATTGTTGAAGAATCATCGTTGATGAATTTCGCATCAACATTAGTTTAGTAATGTTACATACTTGAGTGCTGTGATATCTGGACTCCAATTTGAGGGATAATGCTCATACTACAAAGACTTGCATAATTAGGCCTGATGGATGAGTATGCATTTCTTTTCGGTCCATTAAACCAGTCCACGTGCTCTTCTTTATTATCCCTTTTTCAGAATGTGTAAGGTGAAATATCCTTTTTCCTTCACTTAATTCATATCTTCCTTTATTGTTCTTCTGTACTCTTCTTTTCTCGTTTTCCTTCACTTATTTCATATCTTCCTTTATTGTTCTTCTGAACTTCTTTTCTCTTAGTTTTTCCATACTCCTGCCATTGTCAAGATCTTCTCTCTCATATTTATTATGTTTATTCCCTTCTCTCTCATATTTATTATGTTTCATTCCCTTTTGGAGTTGTGGTCTTATTTTTCCTAGTTAGCTATATGATCAATTTCAACAGTAGCTTCTCAAAGTTAATAATTAATCTAGTAGGAGCAGATACCTTGATTTTCTCTTTTTTTTAATCTTTACATTTTATGTAGTTTTTCAAACTGATTCTGTGCACAATTAAAATTTGAAAAATCAAAGGCATAGACAAGATTAATTGCTTATTTTCCTGGAAAAGCATATATTCTTCAAAACTCACTTTAAACAGAAAACTATGGTAGGTATTCTAGAAATTAGCTAGAATATAAAACATTGCACATATCTTGGAATCAAATATAAATTTCATAGGCCAAAATCATGTACGGCTGTTGGTTCACTCAGCTGATCATCTATTACTCTTAATAATTTAAATTCTTGTTGTTTGCTTGAAGGTCCGCTGTACTAAGTTTCAGTACTGTATTGATATTGATTTGGTATGGTGCATACTGTACCAAACTGGCGACATATCGGTTAGGTGGATTGTGAGGCTTCCACTCATGTTTGCCATTGTAACAGGTTGAAATAGGTGGTTTGGTTTGATATGGAACGGTTTGGTATGGTTAAGTACTCTGGTATAGGGGCACATTGGGTAATTTGCTCCTTGTACCAAAGCAGAAGGCTGAACCATCCTGGTTTCAGGCAATTCGGGCCAACCGTGGTCTCTTTACCTTTTCTATCCATCTCAAAAATTGTTATAAAATAAATCCAGAGCCACAATTCCACGTAATAACCACATAAACTTCCATACGATTAGATGTGTTTGTGATATTGAATGAATCTTGTGTCCTCTTTGCAAAGGAAGTTTAAGGAAGTACACTATCAAAATAAAATTGTGTTATATCTTTGACAGTACTTGTAGTGTGCATAAATCTTGTATTAGAAAATAAAGATATCTTATTTTGAAATACCAAATATACATCTCCATTCCAGACTACTTCCTATGAAACAACAAACCAATGATTTATGGGTAATTATTCATATTGCTACGTGCTGGTAGTACTATTTATGTGAGCTACCATTGCTTTTTTCTGAACTTTAGAACCTTTATCAGCAAACAGTTGATTCAACATGTTTACATGAATTGAAATGCAGCAGATGTGGTTAAAAATTTTAAGGTTCATTATGTGGACAAAGGTAAGCATATTAATACCCATACATAAAAATAAAGAAGATATTCAAAACTGTACAAATTATAGAGGGATTAAGCTGATGAGTCATATAATAAAATTATGGAAGGGAGTAATAGAAAATCGAATAAGAGCTGAAACTTTAGCGTCAAATAATCAATTTAAATTTATGCTTAGAAGATCGATCATGAAAACTATTTATTTATTAAGAAGATTGATGGAGAGGTATAGGAAAAAGAAAAAAAAGACCTTCATATGGTCTTTATTGATTTAGAGAAAGCATATGATAGAGTACATAGACAAATAATATGGTGGGTTTTAAGAAAAAAAGGAGTTACCAAAATGTATATAGAATTGATAAAAGATATGTATGACAGAGCAATAACTATTGTTAAAACAATAATAGAAGAAACTAGTAAGTTTCCAATTACTTTAGGTTTACATCAAAGATCTGTCTTAATTCCGTATCTTTTTGTATTAGTTATGGATGAATTAACCAAACATATTCAAGATGATATCCCATGGTGTATGTTATTTGTAGACGATATAGTGTTGATTGATGAAACTAAATCTGAAGTAAATGCTAAGCTAGAGATTTGGAGAGAGGCTTTAGAATCTAAAGGTTTTAAGATTAGTAGAACTAAAACTAAATACGTGAAATGTAATTTTAGTGGAAGTAGAAATACAAATGAAAAAACAGTGAAGATTGTAAGCCAAGAGATACTGAGGAGTGAAAAATTTAGGTATTTAAGATCAATTATCCAGCAAGAAGGTGAAATAGGCGAAGATATGAATCATAGAGTTAAAGTAGGATGGATTAAATGAAGGAGTGTTTCGTGAGTATTGTATGATCGACGCATTCCATTATAATTGAAAGAAAAATTCTATAAAACTGCTATTAGGTTAGCAATGCTATATGGAATGGAGTGTTGGACAATACTGAAATAACATGTAAATAAATTAAGTGTAACAGAAATATGCATGTTAAGATAGATATGTGGTAAAATTTTAAAAGATAAAATTAAAAATAAATATATATGAGAAATAATAGGAGTAGCCCCAATTGAAAATAAAATAAGAGAAAACCGATTATGGTGGTTTGGACATATACAACGAAGACCTTTAGATGCTCTTGTTAGAAAGAGTGATCTTTTAACGATTCATGGTAGAGATAGAGGTAGACCTAAACTAACATGGACAAAAATAATTAAAAAAATATATTATTTATAATTTGAGTGTCGACTTAGTCCTGAATAGAGCAAAGTGGAAGAAGCAAATTCATGTAGCTGATCCCAACTATGAAAAGGCTTAGATGAGTTGAGTTGAATTGAGTTTTATGTGGACAAATGTACAATTCTCAATGTATTGGATACATGATTTGTTAATGATATGATCTTATCATGACGAGCCATTTGTCTCTTTATATGACAGTCATGTAAAGATAAATCTGCTTAATTATCAGGACATGTCCCTTATAAGAGATTCTATTATAGTTTTCTCTCTGACTAATTTCTTTAATAACTTGAGTTTAATTATCTCTAGTTCATGTAATTTCTTGAATGTTTTTTGTTGTAGGTAATGCATATAATTTGTTTGCCTTCCCTTCGGAGTGCAATTTCTCTGGTCAAAAGTTTTGCCTTGACCTGGTTAAAGCCATCAAGGATGATGCTCGAACGATTTCCGAAGGCCCACAAGATATCAAGTAAGTGTCAATTTCTTAACAATAAATTTCTGGTGTGAACGGTTTTGTAACTTATGCTTTTCACATTTTCTGACTATTTGTAATCTATGTGAATAGCCTAAATTATATTTCTGATCAGATACCTACTATAAATGCATGACTTTTTGTCTCAAGCACATCATATTTTATTACGAGAAGGCCTTTAATCTAATCATATATATTTTATGCTATTTGTTTGGATGAAACAATAGGTGAAGGGAACAAGCATGATTATTGAAGTGTTATTAGGGCTGGAAGATGGCCCGGGCCGAGCTTTGGGCTTCGATTTTTTTAATATATATTTGGGATGGGCTTGGGCTCAAAATTGTATCATGTATAAATTTTGGGTTGGGCTTGAGTAGAAAATAGTCCCGGTCTGGCCTGAATTAGGCCCGATATAAAAACCTGAGCCTGAATTAGGCCCGATATAAAAACCTGATTACTAAGCCCAAATCTGGCCCATTACTAAGCCTGCGAGTAGTTTCATATCATGGCCCAGCATTTTTTTTACTATTTTTTTATGTTTTTTTCATTGATGATCGATTCTTCTTTGGCCTTCTCTTGTCTCTTTTAGAAAGTTCTATGCCCATCGAAACCCTACGAATGGGAATCGAAATCCGTAGCCATTGTCGGTGAAGGGTGAGGCGATTGTGCGGCTTCATGGGCCTTCGCTTTCTCCTACATATACTCAGATGGGAATTACCCTGCCCATTTCTCAAAAGAATTGACCATCCGTCATATCCATCATTTGAAGGTCAATGGTTTGTTGAAATAAAAGCCCGTTGCCTGCCTCCTCATCTTGAAGGTCTATGGGAAGAATGATTTGAACTACTGAGGTCACATTGGCTGGTATGATACGTGCCATGGAACAACCCTGAGCAAAAAAAAAAAAAAAAAAAGAAAAGGAACAAAAACGTTGACAAAGGGTACTGGCCAGAATGACTGGTATTCTGATAGTATGAGTGATACATGCTGCTGCAGGCATATTGACTAGTACTTGAATTCTTGCTAGGAAGCATCCTAAGCGCTTCTGGGGTGTATTTAATAAGTATTTTAATTTTAGGCATATGACATCGATCATAACCATATGCAACGAGCTTTGATATGTGATAATATTAGATATGGACATGAATGCAATTCAATCTATCCATACATTTTATTGTTTTTGTTGTTGTGATGGGTGCATGCACATGCTTGGCACAAATCATGCTGTGCTAACTATGATTTTATGTGGTGATCCCATGTGGTGGGATTCAGGTGTGATTGAGAGACCACATTTGCCCTATACAAGGGGCCTAAAAAGCTCTGGTTAGAAGGGAAAGGTCATGAATGTGCATGGAATGGTTGGAAAAGAGACCGGAGGTGACCTATGAAAACCTGGATCTTATTTTTGGGTTGAAATTTATAAAATATGAATGATGGTATCAAGGAATTGCAATTAATGGTTTATTGGCATAACTTCAAAAGATGGGATCTTGCTACTTTGGTTGTCCAAATGACGAAATGCATATTTTATTTACTGTTGCCAGTGAGCACTAAGTTTACAGATGGTGCTTGTTTTCTACCTGTGTGGAATCTTAATATTAAATTACCATTCATGCTTGCTAAAATATGCCCTGACTGCAGGGGGCAATGGATGGTTTTAGTAGATGCTGCAAAAGGAAGTGCAACTGAACCACCTGATTTAGCTAGGTATCCTGCTGATTTTGTTGCCTTTTCTTTCTATAAGGTATATGCTGTACTTAAAACTGTAGTGGATTTATACATCTTATGTATGTAGATGGCTGTAATCATTTTCTTTTTTGTTTAGATATTTGGCTATCCAACTGGTCTTGGTGCTCTTGTTGTTCGAAATGGTACGCAACTTATGTCTTGAGAATTTTAGCTGATATCCAATGGAACCCCGCACCAAGACATCATTTTATTAATTTTGTGGTTCATGCCTTTCAACATGCTGTCACTTTGTTATCTCAATAATCTGGTCCCTCTTATTACCACAATTTTACTTTGATGGTAGTTTCTTCAAGTTAAAAAGCACTTGCTCAATTGGCTACCTCTAATTCATTATAATTTGTCCATCAAATTTATTAATATTTACCTGTTGCCCTTTTCTTAATAGAGGAGCACCATATGATGTGCTTTGCAATATCATCATTAGAAACAAAAATTTAGGTTGGAATAGTAACATCTTCATGTTGAGAACATTTCAATATTATAGAATGGATACTCAAACCACTGCCACAAAATGGGTCTTTCTCTGAAATTTCTTTTAGAGAAGCTCCACGGAAGCATTTTCTTGTTCAGCCCCTGGCCTTTTTTGGCCAGGGAGCCCTTTCTTTTAGAGTTTCTCTGGCTTAAGGACGAGGTTGTGGGCCTGTTGGCCACGTATCAGGTTATGGTTCTCTATGGTGGCTGCTGTCATCCTTCCTTGCTTCATCCATGGTTGCTATCATATGTACATACATACATACATGTAAAGAAGTATATATGAAGCACACATGTTTATTTTTAAAGTTTACAAGATAAGCAAATGCACAGTAATGCCATTATAGTTCATCACTTTATATAACCATGTTTAGAGACATCAAAATAGTCTCATATCATTTTTCTATTTTTTTTTTTTTGTAATAGACCTAAAGCATCCTTTTAAATGTACCATATTTGTAAAAATTTTAATTAATTTACATTTTTACATTCTTATCATGAGCAATCACCTAAGTGCCTAAACAACTGCCTACGCACTAGACAGGGTGAGGAATGCCTAATTCTCACTTGGACCATCGTCTAGGCATGCATAGAAGTGTGATTTTGATGGGCCTTTTTTACTCTCTCTCTCTCTCTCTCTTATCTCATAAAAAAGAGTGTTTTTTTTTTTCAAGAGACAGGTAGGGGCTAATCCCCGTCTTCTACCCTATACTCCATGCCTTAAGGTGGACATTAAGTGGAATTGAGCCCCTTCCCCTTGCCCAAGTGGTTGCAATCGACTTGTTTTGATTGATTAGTAGAATTTTGTGGAGTTTCTTACACCTCTTCCCTTCTTATAGCATGTGGGTGTTTCCCAATTCATCTTGTTAGGCAACAAATTCTAGTAAACTTATCTATCTTTATTAAGTGTTGATCGAGCTTATACAGTCTACATTAAAAGATTCATCAAGTTATAAAATTTATGGACATGCTATTAACAAGTTTTCCCCTTTTCACTTAGAGCTAATGATTGTTTTTTTCTTGGGGACCATTCATTGGCCTAAAGATGAACTTACATGTTCTGTAAAAGTGAATTTGTCACTTTTATGATGGTTGAAGGTCTTGCTTAGTTTATCCAAAGGGTAAGATTAATGGATGTCAAAGAGATTGAAGAGAGTATAAGTTGTGAGAATAGTCATGTTTCTTTAGGCTTAATAGTTTCATAAGTTCATTTGCTGAAAATATTTCATGTGAAATCATATATATTCCATAATTTACTGTAAAAGGTGAAATATCATGTTTTTACTTGTATTTGTTTGTGTGATTGAAAGATTTTTATTTTCCTTTTTTTTCATCTACTAGGCAATGAATAAGACAAATGTTGCACCTCACATGTAAAGATCATATAAAATATTGGAGACACTGAGTCTTTATTATTTTTATCCATTGTGATTATCTTTTTGAAGTCATTGGTAAATGGGTGTCATTGGGATTCCTTGTTGAATGGTGTTAGCCCTAACAGAACTTTTGTCGTGTGTTGAATCAATATGCAAAATTTATATAATTCACCAAACAGTAGTTTGTTTTATAAATCATAGGAACCTTCCAGTGCTTGATAATGTTAGGCTGTTTGATCTTGTAAAAGTAATCAATTTTGCAAGAATTACACACACATCAGTGAATTTTATCATGATGGAGTTTTGACAATATGGCTTGCTAGAGAAACTAGGGAAGCATAGAAGTCTTTTTTATGTTTTTGATGGTTAATGTGCTTTGACAGAGGCAGCCAAGATTCTGACTAAAACCTATTTTAGTGGAGGTTGGTGATTTACTACTTTTGTTCTTCATGTGTTCTCTCTCTAATCAAGCTATTAGTTTGAGTTTGACCTGCCTAATAATTCAGGCACAGTATCTGCTTCAATTGCTGATATTGACTTCATAAAAAGAAGGGAGTGCGTTGAACAAGTGTTTGAAGATGGGACTGTGTCATTTTTGGCGATAGCTTCCATTCATCATGGGTTCAACATAGTTGATACATTGACTACATCTGCTATTTCTCGGTATGCTAACAACTGTGTATGACTGAGATGGTTTTTTGAATGACAAAAATAGAATAGCTATCCTACAATTCTGTATCGTATAGCATTATCATGGTTAATATATACTACTATTTATCTACCATCTATCTGACACATTTCATGCCCTTGTGTTGGTTAGTAGTTCAGCTATTTTGCAAGCATGTTTAGTTTGCATTTTTTGTATCTCGATTATAAGGGGCATCAATCAAATATGTACTGGCATATTTCTTTATCCTGATTATGGAAACTTGTGTATAAGAAAACATCATATCCATGTAGCCATGTGCCTCTTTCTATATACCTTATCTTCTTGTGGTTTTCTAAATATTTTCTACTACAGTGTCATCATGCTTCCCAAATCCCTTTCACTTACAGGTCAAAATAGATCAATGCTGTTAAAGCGTCCTGGCCTACTGAGGCTTAAACCAATATTCTCCTCAAGTAACTGAATGTCTAGCTTGCTATTAGATTGCTTGTATCTTGCAGATTCTCTTATAACAAGCTATTACATTTTCTGGCTTGTTTGAACATTGGCCTTGGTTATCTGGATGATAAGCTATGAACAGATGGGAAGGTGCAAGGAGTCTAGGGAAAAGAGAAGTTGCAGATCAAAAGAATTCTTCAGAATCCATAATCTGTAAATTTTAGGGACCTTTTAGTCCCATTTTATTATCCTGATAATGAGGGGAATGTCATTGGTGATTCTTCCTAATTCGCAAATTCCAATCCTTATATTTTTGCCCAATTCCTTTCTAATCTTTGGGAGTTAATTGGACCTTCATTTGTTGATTTGTCTCGTGTCTACTAAAAACAATTTGGCTTCCCATCATTTGGTGTGCCATTACTGTTCTGGTATTATTCATTATCTGCAGATGATCCTTTGTGGATGGTACAAAGTTTGAACTAAATGAGTCATTCAGTTTTTTCTAATTTGAATAAATGATGTTCTTGCATCACTTCGAATGCAAATTTCGAGTCCAAATATGTGCATCTCTTAATTTATAAAACCCAAACCTCCTTGAGTTATTTATAACTAGGGTTTATTATGTGGAAAATCTTCCTCAGTTGCCTCTTAGAAGCCATTTTTAATTACTTTCTTTTCTCCTAGTCAAGGAGTACCTTCATATAGAAGCTCAGAACCTTCTAAAAGGATGAAATGTAGTAAAAGAACAATAATATAAAAGTAAGAAATATTTATGTATTGTTTGATTTATATGCTACTACATGATCATTTACAAAATTACATAATTGAATGGCATCACTGAAAAGATATATGACTTACACCAGCTTTTATTCACATCAAGTCTTTCTCCTACTCATTGAGTGCCTCTTGAGCTTTCTACACATCGAGTATTTATTTTGATTTTGCAAAATGAGCACCTTTTTAGCCATCTCTACCTTTTCAAATCCTTGTATACATTGCTACTTTGACTTATGGTCTGCTGTACTGGTGTGTATTGTCCCATATCCGGAATACTGTATCATATTGGACGTTCTGACGTTGTAGTAGGTAAACCGACCTGGCACATTGATACTATACCAATGTGGTATTTGTACGAGGTCTAGTACAAAGATGGTGAACCTTGCTTTGACCTATCCCTTTTCTATATAGAAGACCTAGACTCCAGGATAAAGATAAAGGTGCTAGATAGAATATATGGTATTTTGATTTGAGGCAACAAGGTTTACCTGCTTGAGGTGAGATTATCTTATATTAAATTGAGAAAGCAGGCCAAAAACTAAAGAGGTGATTGCTTATATAGCATGTGTCATTTATTTATTAAGAGGTTCATTTATCTCAAAGAAGCATAATTATCTTATAGAGGTGGAAATTATCTTATCTTCTAAGAGTCTTTGACATGGACGGAACATTTAAGTGATACATTCTCTGGAGGCAGAACCGATTTAAGTTTCTTGAGGGGAAGCCAACTTCTATCTCTCAATATTTAATGGTGGAATTGATTTGAGTTCCTTTAGAGGGGCATAGCCAGCTTGAGACTAATAAACATTTAGAGATGAGACCGATTTAGGGTGAAGCTGATTTGAGGTAGAGCACTTGAGTTTTCCAAACCTTTAGAGGTGAAGCTAATTTGAGGGAGAGTCAAATTGAGGTAGAAATGTTGATTAAGGCTAGACATCATGCCTCAAGCGATCGAGAACCTTGTTTAGAGATGGAATTGTTTAAGACAAGGCATTACTGATTGGATATGGCATGGTTGGTACACACTCCATCCATGACAGAGCCGGATAATACAGGTGGTTCCACTAGGTTCGAATTGGTTTGGTTCAATACCAAATTGAACCTTGGCATGGTATTGATACCTTATTGATACGATATAGTTGGAATATACTAGTATGATAGACCTTGGTTTAAGATATAATTATTTGAGGCATCTTACATGACCAAGCCACTCTAAATAAAGTGCAATCCTACTTTTACTACTGGCTAAGGGAAAACTAAATCACTTTAAATAAGAATTTGGGTCGTTAGCACATCGTGTGCTGTGTTATGTTGTGCCTGGTTAAAACAAAATCTTTTTTCATAGAATGGACCTGAAGCTAATTGTTCGTATAAAAAGTCTTCAAAAAGAGTGCAATAGGTGTCATATTGATTCCATGCCGAATGCCAATATGAGCAGGCTGCAATGCACTAGCACTCAATGTCTGTTGTACCAATCCATACCAAGTGTATGAACTGAACGGTCTGAATCAAGTAAAACCAATCCGTATTATTTGGCACCGAGTGATATTAGTTATAGTGAGAAAAGAATGGGCACCTTGTCTCGATACAAGATGCATGTCGTATCGTATTGAATCGGTAATGTATTGGTACAGGTTTTGGCACTGGCTTTACAGACCTTGCTAGCACCTAAAACATGTTAAATTTTTTTTTTTTAATACCAAATCAATGCTTGTTCACTAGAAGAGTCATTAGCTCTTACTTTGATATCAGTTTATTTTTGTTTTCTTTGTATTAATCTTCATTATATGTAGTCTCCCTTTCAACCTGACCTGTTATATCTGGAACTCAAACAGCTGGGACAACTTGGTATTTCTCATACACATTATTAGCTGTCCATTTTGCACAATTGATTTACAATAAAATCTATTTTAAGTTATCCTGAAAACAACTTTGTGCTTAGTCTTGTCTTTAAGGTTTAATTTGCAGCAATTATTTACTTACTAAACATGCATTGTTTAATTAACAAGGAATTGAAAATCTGATTCTTCTTATTGTTGTTCATCCATAGAGCAGGCATTTTGTGTTTATTTTGATGTGGTTAGTTTCTAATGCACTAGTGAATTTGTAATGACTTCAAACTTGTTACCATTCCCTTGCAGGCATACGGCATCTTTGGCCACTTATGTGAGAAACATGATGATGGACTTGAAACATGAAAATGGAGTGATAGTTTGCACAATCTATGGAAGAGAAATTTCTAAGGTTAGTTGCAGTAAAGAAGTGACTTGCTGACAGATGAAACACTCTTATCTTATGCTTGCTTATTTGGGGAACTTAACACCTATTCACTTGTTTGACTTCCTAGTAACATTTAGTACTCTATGTACAGGCCTGTTTTTGTACACAGTTATAAATATCTTGCACGTGTGTGCACAAACAGAGATATTAATCATAAACTATTCACTGGAATCAAACACCAACCATGATGACTAAATGCAGTGTGTCAATTGAGCCAAGAGTTGGACTTCAACTTCTCTAGTTATTAATGGACAACTTCTAGTTGGTCGCCATATTGGATCATTGCAATATTTAATGGATGTTGATGTTGGAATTTTGTGGCTAGAGATGACATTTCTTAGTGCTTATTTGTTTGTTCAACTTTTTTGATAATTATATAGTCTTCATCTACTTTGTATCTAGTTATATTGCCTAATAATTTTGCATATAACCTCCTCCTTTATTGATTACTAGTATCTGGCCTGTGCAATGCACAATAGGCGATTGAGAACAAAGGCTATGACATATAGTAAGAAAGAAAGAATTATTACTTTGATCTTGCAAATGTGAGCCCTAGCCTATGAAATATACTCTAACTAGTAACTATAGTAGTATAATTGATGCACATATGTTACATTTATAGTAATGAAAACCTAATTGGTTGAGGTCTAAGCTAAAGCAATAAATAGATATTTTAACATAGGTGTAGAAATTAGCAACTAGAATTATGGGAGAAAGCTTTCCGTGAATCAAAAATTGGTAAACATAGGGAAATGTATAAATTCCATTTTTTATGAATTGATAGTTCAAGAATATGTTAGCCTATCTACTACAATAGGAAATAGCATACTAAAGAAGAAAAATTCTAGTTATGATGAAAAACACTACTTAAAACAAATGTTATAACAAACAACAATGAGCATACTAGTAGAAATGTGTCTTATTGGCATAAATTAGCATATACACCGAATTTAAAAACACATGTAATGTAGACATACAAACAAACACCAACAATATGAAGAAACAACATGACAATATATAGATAGCATAAGTAGCAACGTGAAATGGCATTTGGAATTTATGGTTGACATCAAGGTTTCACGCATTGAGAGTCGATATCGTTTCGGTATTGGATTGGTATGATTCGATACAGGGTATATCATACCGAACTAATGTCATACGGGTCATTTTTTACCGAACAAGCGATCTAAATTTCAATAAGGAATTTATTCAAAGTCCACATATATACTGATATTAAGGCATTCATGAATGGCTGTGTAAGATATGTCAGAGTTCAAGTAAGGCAATGCTAGGTTCAATTCATTGTGGTTTTCTGTATGTGAACATATTGAGTCAATTCATTGCAAGGTGTATCGTGGTCTATCTTAAGATGGTGGTGACTTAGGCAAATTACATGGACATGATTTTCTAGTTTGTTTTCATGGGCATAGTTTCTTATATGGTTTCAAATCCTGATGGAACATCTTGTGTCTCACAGGATGGATTGCCTTCCTAAGTATCGGGACGGCATCGTTCTAGCATCCCAATCAGCATATGTTGAGACACCCCTTATCCTAAGTGTTGGGATGGGCTGAGAGAGCTACACATCTCATTCCATAAAAAAAATTGGAATGGCCTCATCTTGTGGGATTTAAAACCTTGGTTTCTTATGGTTAATTTCAGCTGCACGCCTGAAACAGTTGAGATAGAATAGGTTTTTGCATGTAAGCCTGAAACTTCAAAATATGCATTGTTTATACCTACCAATCCATTTATGAATTACTTTGAATTATAATTATCACTCTATCTCAATTTGGTGCTGAAATGATTCTTTCTTATATTTATGCTAGTGCAAAATTCAGCAGAATAGGTTACCTTCTGGTTGAATTGGTATACCTTTTCTTCCCCCCAAAAATTCTTCTGTAGTATATTAGTTGTTTCATATATATGAAGTATATTTGTTATTTATCATATTATAATAAACAAATACCCATGCAATATATGATTCTTCTTTTCTGGTTTCTGCATCCTATCTGTCCCTTGTATGGAAGTGTTGTTAGTCTTTAAAATTTATTTGCCCGCACAGGAAAAACTAGATGCTTCTGGAGTTACTAGTAAATTTCTTAGAGTTAAGTTTAGAAGTGTTAATAGCTGATCTCAATTGGTTTGGTATTAAGGCTTTGTTGTTGTTGTAACTTGTAAGTTTGGAAGTGTTTAAAGTTTGTCATCAAGATATGCAATTTATAGGTTGTCATGTTGCAATTCATTTACTGTAACTATTGTGAAGAAAAAATGTCAATATTCTACATGTTATTTATTGTACTTATTTGACATGCTTGGTATTATTTAGTTTTACCTGTCTATCTTCAAGGTATTGTCTTTGCACTTGGGGCCCACTATTGCGTTCAATTTGAGAAGAGAGATGGTTCCTGGTATGGTTATCGTGAGGTGGAAAAACTGGCTTCTTTATCAGGAATTCAGTTGCGGGTAAGGAAGTGGATCATACTTGTCTTTTTCTATTGTATGTTTCATTTTCTTCTCCTGGTGGTGCACTCATATTAGTGTTAGGTTAGTGGTTTTCACTTCTTAACTGTGGCTACTTGATGCTTTTGGGAATTGTCTGTGGTACTTAGTCTCAACAGCACAAAAGGGCATAACTTTGTAGCAAAAGGTCCCCCATTGAGTAGTGAATGCTGTCTTCTCCTGATCTTGGTCTGCCATTTTGATCTGATTATACCCGGAGAATCCATCCATGTGAAAACATGCCCTGCTGTATTGTCAACCAATCTCTAGTTAGTCTTTAGGGTGGATTTGCTTTGACTGTGCCAGAGACAATCTTAATGCTCAGGTTCCCTATTTGTGTGGTGTCACCCACATGAGAGAAATTGTGCAGAAGAGGAAGCCATTAGAGAGAATAGTGGGTGAGAAAGCAGGGACACCTATGTTTTGGTAGAAATCCCAATTTTTATGGATACCTGGATCATTTCATAAGGTGACTTCTGGTAAAGAAAAAATATGGTCATGGGATTTTTTCCTATTTCCTTTTCTTTTTTTTTCCATCTACTTCTGTAAACTTTCTACTTGTGGGGTAGATTACATTATATGCAAGAGGTGGGCATCTAAACCTGCCCTAAAGGTCCTGGCTGATCCTACTAAAGTTGAGCCAGATTGCTAGACCTTTAAATTGCTTTGGCTTGAAAAAGGAAAGGTAGAGGTTAGAGGTTGGACTGCTTTTTGCTAATATGCTTTAGAGGAACTAATTGGTATGATGATTATTTTGTAGGCTGTCATGTGACAAGGGCAACACTGTTATTGCAAATCTTAAGGATAGAGTTTGGGAGGCAACAATAACCTGTTTTAGCTTTGCACTTTTTTTTTGAGGCTTAAAATTTTGGTTTAGACGTATATTATCCCGGTTTCAGGACAGGACACCTTGGTGTTTTTGGTGTTTCATTTCACTTATGGCTCACCAGCTGTGATTAATTCATGGAGGAATGAATAAAGATCAAGACAAATAAAAAAAAAAGTTGAAATGCATATGTAGTTTAGAATGAAAAAGGTCAGTTTTGTTACTGATGTAGATTTGTGATATTATGGATGGTAACTAAAAGTATCCAGCCAGTTGATATTTGTGTAGTATACTAGCCTGCATTCTAGATCTAATATGATTTTTTTTTGAGAATAAGCAGTTTTATTAGAATGATGATACTTTGACAGAATTCTTGCTTTATGATTTTATTGTAGACAGGTTGCTTCTGCAACCCTGGTGCATGTGCCAAATATCTTGGTTTATCTCACTCTGATCTTATTTCCAACTATGAGGTACATCAGTCTTCTATTTTTCCAATGTATTGTTATTGTTTTTCTTTGTTTTCTATGCTACTTTATTATAGAGAAGATATCAGACAAAAGAAACTGTGCCTCATACCTTGTAAAATGATTTTTTTTAAATTACCTTAACGTACATTTTTCTGTTATTCACATTCTATTTTTGGTAACAGGCTGGCCATGTTTGCTGGGATGATAAGGATTTATTACGTGGAAAACCAACAGGTGCTGTTAGGATATCTTTTGGTTATATGTCAACATTTGAAGATGCAGAGGTGAACTTTTTTGTCTCCTGTTACTTCCATCTGCTGTTTGTTGCAAGTTACTCTTTTTGTTTTTTAGATTTTCTTTTCATTTTTTGTACTTAGTAAATTTGAAATCGAAAATTCATTCTGCACGTATTCATACTTGTTAGACATTTTTAAAAGTTCTGCTATACAAGATTCTAATGATCTCTTGGTGATTAAACTCTGTACCATTTTAATGCTGCAGAAAATGGATTGCTGTTCTTAGACTAGTTCTTTAGCAGTTCACAATGCTTTTACCGTTATATAGATATAACCAGAGAATTCATCCTTTCTTGTGCACCTATGACCCACGTTATGAATCCTATTCTAGTATACACTCATAGAGAAGGTAGTATCTTTCAGATTAAGCTTTTTCAGGGCAATTATCAATTTATAGCTTTTCCCCATGACAATTTAATCTTCTTTCCACTCCTAATGATTGTTTGCACCTATTTACTTGCTTGGGATTCACTGCATCCTGTGCCTACCATTATCAGCCCAATCAGTTTGTCATCATTTTATCAGCATGGCTCCTTAGTTTCAGAACTCATTTCAAAATTCTCTATTGTACAGCATCTCATGAACCATTGTTGCTTAGCACCTCACGGTGTAGAATAATGCTGGTTTTAACAATGTCTTGCACAACTTCCTGTATGACTTTATGTTTGACATCACCACAGACATTTTCCTTAAATCTGCAAGCTTTCATTCACCAGATTTTGGTATCTTGAATCTTTATCTAAGGGAGATTTGAATATTTGTTCCTGTGTCTTCTTATCTGTAACTTATTTACTGTCTTAACATCTCCTTGTTGCAGTAGTTGGAAGTTCTCAAGAAAATTTCTGGAACAATTTTAGTCTCCTGATTTCTGAGTACTAATTTTCTGAGTTGAAGTTGTTTTCCAGTTTTAATGGGAGCTCATCTAATAATTGAAGTTCATTAGTAAGGAATTAAACATCAGCATGCAAAAGGGTGATTCAGGCAAAAGGCCTTTCAAACAATTCATAGCAATAACAAAGCCTCAATTCCAAACTAGCTGAAGTCAGCTGCATGAATCCTTTTTTTCTTTTTTCATCATTGTATTTATGGGATGCAAACAATCCAGCAAACATTCAGTTTGCTGCTCAGTTTAGAGCCTGCAAACTATTCATAGACTTGTAAAAAATTATGTTTTCATCCATAAAGTCCGTTTCTGTTTTTGGGATATAGAGAACTACTAATAAGAACATGAAAAAGTGATGCAGTTTTTACATTCTTCTCTGATGATTTTAGAAATACTGAAAAATTGATAAAGATTACCTAAACACTATCATATTTATGGTTTCTCATCATCATATTTTGTGTCATTGTGAAGAACATATAACATACTGACCACTGTGGCATGTGATATAGAATAACTTGTCGGTTGCTAGCTCACTCTTCCTTTTTTTATATGAAGGTAATTATAAACAAAGAATAAGGAAATGTTCTTGTCAAACATAATATATGTCAATCATGAACCACTTTGTTCATAGTTAATCAATGTAAATGGTTTCCTTATTTTTTATCATGAATAGTAAGATTTCAGATGTAAAGCTGCTAAATATCGAATCAAATTAATGTCTCATTTATATCTGTTATGAGCAATAATTAGAAGCTAGGTGTAGCTCAAATTTTAGAAAATCACATTCTTCTATGTTCAATTTATGTTACCTTAATCTCTTCCCTTGTATCTCTAGATAGAGCTTATGTCATCATCATAGTTTGAAGAAATTTTTATCTACCATTCTCCTTTCTTGCGAGGAAATTATTTTCATAGCATGTTATTTTTGTTTTTTTGCAGAAATTTTTGAGATTTTTAGAAAATTCTTTTGTAGCAAAGCCAAATTCATCGAATGATAACTATCAATTAAGCACTGAGGCAGTTCCCTTGTCGGGTAAGTTTTCTCCAGTCTGCTCTGACTTGTTTTCTTTGACATAGAAAATTTCTCCCTATACATTTCTTTATTATATGGATATACTTGTCTTTTATTGAGGTAATTGCCGGGTAAGTCACTTTCTCTCTTATAGTTGCCCCCTTGAATGGATACATCTACTTCTGTACATCAGCTACATTTTAGAAAAGTAATATCTTAATTGCTATCAATTCGATGGATCACAAAATATGAAGGTAGTCATGTCTTGTGAGTAGAATAGAGAGCAGAGACATCCATTGTATGTTGGAGTTAGAAAGGGAGGGTAATGAGTCTACACCATTTGCCGATTTCTTCCATTAGTATATGAATGTTGTCTAGACCCTATCTCTCTCAAATTGGAGAATCCAAGAATTCTGCATTCTTTCCTTCTCTCATAAAAATATTAGTAATTGTACATCCAAGCAAGTATTCTCCATCACATGGTGTCTATATTTTTGACATGTACAAATCCCATTGCTCGTCTGCTTTCATCAGGTTAAATGCTATATGGTATATCTTAGGATTTGTGTTCTGAATAGGGTGCTAATCAAGGTTGCAATCTCGGTATGCAGTCTTGTACCAATACTATGCTAGTACAATGTTGATACATCTGGTATCGGAGTTGATTTGGTGATTAATTCAGTACCGATATGGTACGATATGCCTGATGCGGTATGGTATACGCTAGTACGGTGACCCTTAGTACTAATAATGATATTCATTATTGAGGTTATTTCTCTACCATCTCTAAAATTTCTCTAATAGGAACCCTAGCCTCTTCTAGCTGCCCTTCAAAAATCTCTCTCATGAAACAGTCTTGAAATGAATGATTTGCAAGTACACCTAGTTGAGTTTTGCATGGATGGAAAACAGAACTGCTCCCTTACTCTAAGGCAATGTTGATGGTGTGTTGGCTGTCCCCAAGACAGGTGTACCAATTGATACACCACCATACCAGGCCTACTCTACCATAGCAGTACTAGTATAGGGAGGCATATCAACACTCAATATGGGGGCATATTGGGTATACCGACACTATGTTAGAATTTAATCGGCATGCCCCTCGGTATGGGCGAACCATGGCTATCCCTCTTATTTATGTCCTTTCAAGCTGTGGGAAGTGGTAATGGTAGGAAGTGGTAATGGTTAGAAATGCTTACGGCCAGGGTAGCTTAGACTAATTGTCAGCAGAGGTAGACGCTCTTAGTGCTGTTCTAGATGTCTGATGGTCAGCTACTAAGCTTATCAATGACATCAAGAACAAGATTGCATAACTGTAATCCTTTATGGGAGAAGAATTTACCTAAGCAAAACAAGGGGGCAAAGCATCATTTATTGACAATATTATTTCTAGTGTGAACGTTCCAGTTCCAGCATTTATATTTTACAATTCTTATTCAACATAAGAATAAATTATTTCCCAGCCTTCGTAAGGACTTGGAACTTCTCATCTTTCAATTTCTCGAGATACTAGGCTCATGCACATGTTGCATAGATTAATATAATAGGTATGATTTAGAAATTCAAATCATAGTATTAGTAGAAATTCAAATCATAGTATGAGTATGAAGAGGCTCATACATCATCGAGATTGTTTTTTGATTCAGAAAGGAATGGAAGATTGGTGTTCTGAACCATAATACAGGTTTTTTCAGGTTATTCAATTTTAGTGCTCATAGCATAATGATTATGTGGACATGTGGGCAACAAAGCCAAGGGCATATTTTGCAAGATGAATTCAGATTTAGATTTAAAGTTTAAAGAGAGAATAAAATGTAGGGGAGACCTAACTTTTATTTCGAAGAGTAATACTCTAATAGCTTGCAGTAGTAGTGATATGGCCATAAAAAAGGAAAGGATCGTGAATGATGATGAATTATTAAATAGTCTTACATGGGTGAAACAAGGATTTTGGTAACTTTTTTATTAGCTATGTTCTGATGTCTGGTGCTGGTTTAACTTCCATTTGTTTTAACTGATAAATAATTTGAAAATAATATTTATTTTACATGGCTTAATATATATTTTGTATTCATGTTACAGGCATTGGATGGCAGCAGTTGGTAGGGGATGTCTGGTTGAAATCCATCACAGTTTACCCTGTAAAATCTTGTGCAGGATTCAACGTGTATAGTTGGCCCCTAAGCAATTTGGGTATCCTATTCTATTCTTTGTGTAAAACACATTTTTCTGCAAATAGTGTTTCTGCTTCGTCATAAACATGGACGCTAAATAGTTTTTCGGTCCATCTAAATTTACATAAGTTTCCATAACCATGTTGACCAAGTATGATGTAACACTGCATAATGTTTATTATTTGTCAACAGAAAAGCTTGTTTTGTTTTTCTTTACACACTATCTCCTAAACAAGATTTCAAATATTGATTCGCCGTTACCTTTATTTGAACTAGCATATTTGCTCCAATTTTTGCATTAGTATGAAAGAAACAACTGTGGAAAATGATACTAGTTCAGGCATGATGCATTTATGTTTGTTTTAAAATCTGTAGTAAAAACCAATTCAAAATATTTTTTGTAATTTTATCAATGTCTGAACAGGCCTGAAATATGACCGAGAATGGCTTCTCAAAGGATCAAGTGGTGAAATTTTGACTCAGAAAAAGGTTCGATGAATTTTTTTTACTTAATTAATCCATCTTCTGTTTTTTAAGTACTCAGCTGCATGTTGATAAGATTTCTTTCTTTGTTTAAGTTACATTACTATATTCTATATTGCACATATTTTCATTTTATGTTTATCTATTTGAATAAACCCCAATTGAAGATAAAATGAGAGAAAATCGATTACGGTGGCTTGGACATATATAACGTAGACCTTTAGATGCTCCAGTTAGAAAGAGTGTTATTTTAACAATTTATGGTAAAGATAGAGGTAGAGGTAGACCTAAACTAATATGGACAGAAATAATTAAAAAAGATATAATTATTTGTAATTTGAATGTCGATTTTGTCCTGAATAGAGCAGAGTGGAGGAAGCAGATTCATGTAGCCGACCTCATGTAGTCGGGAAAAGGCTTAGATGAGTTGAGTTGAGTTGAGTTTATCTATTTGAATAAACATATTCAATATAACCAGCAACGGGATCCCAACTGTTCATGGTCAGTTAAGTTCCCTTTTATGTTAAAAATAGTGGTGTCTTTTATTGGCTCGGTTGTTTTCACTAAGGTGATCCGTAAGTAATATGATGACAACCTATTAAAATTTCTAAAATCATGCTCGTGTTACTAAACAAATATATCATGTATGGCTTGTGCATTAGGGACTACAGAGACCAGAAGAAACGACAAACAATTAGTTCACAATTATAATGTCAAATGATGCAGCACATAACAAAATTATACTCCATATGACATTTAAAGATAGTATAGTCTAGCAACTGTAGTCTAACATGTTATAAAAAATGAAAGCTTTTGCTTGCTGACTATTATTTAATAGGTTTGAAAGAAGTGTCTGATACAATGTAGAGATTAAATCAAAAGTCAGACTTGCAACATTCCAAGTTGCTACATTACTAAGTACTCTTAAGCTCCCAACTCAATTGAGAAGTTCAAAATTCCAAGTAGCAATTCGAATAAAAAAGAATGACAGATAATGAAAGGCATTGTATACAAAAATAAAGAAAGAAAAGGGGAAAAATTAAAAGAAAGACTGCACAGTATTCAGCAAGCATACATGCCCCACATTTTTTTATTGGATTTTGAAATATTATTATAATGCACTAAATAACTATGAACTTGAAAGAAATTCAATAATTGAATTTTAAGAAAATAGAAAAAAATCTAAAAAACACATGTTCACGCTAGTTGTGTGCTGGGAAGTGCTGTGCATCAGTGTGCCATGACATATGGGTGAACCTCTGTGCTGTTGTAATGTGATTCTTTAGATCTTTCAAACTTCTTTAGTAGGAATGGCATCAAGCATATTTGGTATTATGCTTATCTGATAAAGGTCCTATATCTTTTTTGGGGTACCATGGTTATCTGAAGAAAGGTAATATATAATGTTCAGCCAAAATATTAACATAATAAGATGATGTTTATCAGAATATAGCTTTATGAAAGTCAAAGAAAAAGTTCATTGGAGCAATGAAATTTCATGAATCTTGCTTTTTTTTTTTTTCTCTTGGAATGACAGAGTTTATGTTTAATTCTAGATCTTGTTGAGCAGCTGATATATGATTAAGTTTAATCAAGCTATGATGAGAGAAGTTTGCCATACCAGGAATCATTATCAGACTGGTATAGTTCAGTATGGGGCGTACTTTACCAAACTGGTGGCATACCGGTCAGGTGAATGAGAGAGCGTCAAGCCAAGAACCTTCCCAAATCGGGCCAAAATGGGTGGTTTGGTTGGGTTTGATGGGGTCAGTTTGGTGGATTTGGGATCGGTTTGGTCGGTTCTCCCATTGTACCAAACCGAAAGGCCGAATTGTCTTGGTTTTGGTCCGGTTTGGTTTGATTCACCCCAAACTGCCTGATTTAAGATGCTTTGGTATACCATGGATGAGAGTTATGAAGATTTTCAGATAGATTTTTAACATTGTGGTATAGACCCTATGGAAAAATATGTAATTGTGCATGTTAGTTGAATTGATTGTGTTGTTGAGGTTCTGAAAAGCTCCATCATGACATGGATTATTATAAAATCATTAAGACTGCTGCAACCATGCATTGCTAATTCTTAAACTTGTCATGAAATTTAACCCAATGGATTTGTTTGATGTAGGGTTTGCTTTAGAAGTGGCAGCTTTCTATTTTACTTTGAACTTCTGTATTGGCTATTGGAATTTGGCCCACTGAGAGAGACAGATACACTAGGGCCATTTTTGGTCTTCTTACATTCGGTTGTTTAGGATTCTTTAGGTCTAGGGTTAGTTCAGAAATCATCAGATTGCAAGATCAACAAGCAAAATGTTGAATGCATCTGTAGGATCAAGAACAGTTCACCTTGTAGGAAAGAGTTCTTCATTCATGGGTCGTTTTCTATAAATAGGCTCAAGGTTTCATGGATAATTAGTCTAAAATCAAGTAATCTTTTGCGAAGGGGTCTTAATTGAGGTGCTAGAAATTGATAATTTTTTTCTTTAGACTATTCAAATTTTTGAATCAAGCAAATTGTAATCAAGAGGACTCTCTTCACAGCCCTGTTTATTATATCTATAGATTTGATTTTGTGACTGTTGTTTGGCCCAAGGTTGGAGCCAATTTCTCATAGGATAACTGGTGCTTTCCTATACTCAACTCAACTCAACTCATCTAAGCCTTTTCCCAACTATTTGGGGTCGGATGATTATAAGAAGTTTGGTAATGTTTTCTATTGAACTTGAACTGAAAACTTACTCTGGAAACAATTATTGTCTTAAATCTAGAAAGATATAATAGTTAATCCACAATCCCACTTGAGTATCACTATGTAATTTTTTGAAGTGTTTTGATGAGATGGATCTTGGAATAAGGCATCGTGATTCAACGTGAAGATTGAAAGGCGAGTTGATCGATAGAAATTGAACTCAAAATCAAACACGCAAAAATGAAGCAATTTGAATTGAAGAACCCTTTGTTGATGAAAAAAATTCTCACAAAATAAATTTTACTAATATCTCAAAACTTATTTTTTGCAATGAATTAGGAGAATATATATAAACCACGGTCCTAATCCTAATTCGAGCATTAAACTTGATTCAAAATTATACTAGGAATAGGATCAATAATAAGAAATATGAAAAATCATACTAAGGATGAGATTCGATATAGAAAAATATGCTAGAACTGTTCAAGTGCAAATATAGAAACCCAGCTAAAATTTGATACCATCTCTAATGGAAATTTAAAGGAAAATCCATCAAAAACCTTTGATTTAAATATTAATTATTGAAGTCTCTATCCATGAGTCCGTTTGTTCTTGCGAGGTTTGGCATGGTTTTTCTGGTCATAATATCTATTTGCTGTACCTTGTGCTACATCACATCATAATTTGATTTATCAGGATTGCATTGTTTTCGATTTATATACAATCTTATGCTATGATGTATTATCAATACGTTGGTCATATAATGACACATTGGGCTTGCTTTGTCTTATATGGTTAGCAGCTAGTGGGTTAACTATGCATTAACTTCTTTTCCCGCTTTGTCTTATATGGTTAGCAGCTAGTCGCTTAACCATGCATTAACCTTTTCCCCCTTATTAATAATTCATTTGTAGATCATGCATTACTGTACTTGTTTAACATCTTTGTCATCAGTTAGTGATACATAACCAAGGGTTTTGGCCGTTAACATCTTAGATTACGAGCTTTAGCAAACTCCCTTTGTTATCTTGATCCGAAATCAGTTATTAATTTCCTAAGTGCATTAACATTACAAGAGATGATAATATGATCCTTCTTGTTATTGCTTCCAAATGTTGAACAGAGCATAAATGTTGCATATTATATAAAAGAAATTCCAATTAAAGATGCTAAAAGATAGGTACTTCAATAACTATTGTCAATAATTGCCAAAAGACTCTTAAGCAAGATATGCTGAACTGCATAGCCGGTAGTGTATGGTTGGTTTGTGCTGGTATGCCAACTTTGCCTCTTTTTTCTTTTATTTTTAAATTTTTTTATAGTTCTCAATTTTTTTCTCTCTTTTTAAGCCTTTCATGAGCTCTCATGTTCTCATTCTTCCTTATTTGTATTTAAAATCATTAAATAAATGCCATTTACTTAAGATTTTTCATGTAAATAAGATAAATTTTCTATTTGAATTCAATAAAATATCAGAAGAATCAAATTCTGCAAAATTCTTATGGAATTAGATTTTTCTGATTTTTTGTTGAATTCAAATGGAGGGCATTTCCCTTATTTATATGAAAAATCGTAAGTAAATAAAAAGGAAGAGTTTATGGCATTTATTTAAATAATTTTGAATCTAAACAAAAGAAAGCATAAGAGCTCATGGGAGGCTCTTAGCCTCCATCCCTTTATTTAAGTGAGCTCACGACAGCCCACATCCCACCTTGCTGAACCCCAGTCACACCACTCCCGAACTAAGCGGTTCACCATGGTTCGGATCCCCAAACTGAACGGGCAATTTCGTATCAATTCAGTTCGGCCTTAACTGGTCAGTTGAGTTCATCAATCATTGCTCTTAAGAATGGTATTTCTTCATAACCTTTTCTGAATATAATATGCTATAGAACTAACCTTTAGCACCAGTCATACAGAGTCATTTTTACACATAATGCATGTTCACACATGTAGACATGTGTGCATAATATATGCATGTTTATGTATTCATTTATATGCTTATAGAAAGGAGAAGCCTAGTGCATGAGACTCCCGATACTACAGAGTCTGAGGAGAGACAGGTATACACAGCCTTATGCTTTACATGTAGTAGAAAAGCTGTTTTTCCATGTTTCAAAACTGTGACACCCAGTTCACAATGAAGCAGCATTACTATTGTGCTTAGGCTCACCCTCTCATTTGGGTCTATGCATTAACTAAATGACATTCTATTTGTGTTTATCATATAATAAGCCATTTTTGTTACTTCATAGGGTTACTTAAAGTCTTGTCAGCTTATTTTTTGTTGCTGTTATGTATATTGTGTATTTGCAGATAAATATGCCAGTTTCTTTCCTTTTCTTTTTGATTTAAATGACAAGAATCTTATCACCTTTTCTGTCTTAAGAGCATTGCACTTTCCATGTCAAATCCTTAAGAATTTCATTTGCAGGTACCAGAAATGTGCTTTGTCCGTACATTTATTGATTTAGAGCAGGAAAAGTTGTTTCTAGAATCACCTCGCTGTAAAGAGAGGTTGCAAATTTCTCTTGGAAAAAATTCATTTTGTGAAATGGAGGAAATGAATGTATATGGTCAAAGGTATGCATTCCTTATTTGTTTTAGCATATTTTATTAGGTGTCTTTGTGAGATCAATATGCCAATATTTTTGAATATTGGCTTTTACTAATATAATTTGTTGGATAATTAATATTGGCTTTTGCATGGATTACAGTGCTTATCGCTATTTTTCATTGTCAAAAAAAAAAAAACTTTGAGCTAATAGTATTGTATACACTTGCATATCACGAATGTATTTGGTGCTTCATATAAAACTTTTGACTCTGTAGTGTAGATATCTCTGCTCCTTTGTATGTGCAAAACAAAAAATGTGATGTACACCAAATAATTTATGCCTATATAAACAATTCACAACCTTTTCATAGAAGTTCAAATTAACTTTTCCTAGAAGACTGAAAATTTGTAAGCATAAGGTCCCCTTCCAGAAAAGAAGGCCCCAATGGAACTTAGACAACTATTTTACAGCAAAAGATGCACTGTAGTGCATTCATTGGCGGGCACCATCAGAAAGCAACCTGCCTTGGCCCATACTGAGTATTTTGCAAGGATATGCAAACAAGACATGTCAGTAAAAGTTGAGATAGGGACACATTGCACATGAATATTACTGAATTTACCTGAAACCAAATTTGTTAGTAGCATTCGATTTGCAACCCAATTAGGAGCTAAGGATTCATCAACCTTTTTATCTCATAAAAGCAAAAGGAAGCCAAATAAAAGACAAAACAGTAGTGGTCTGGCAAGGAGAGAGGTGGATTAGAACCCTTGTTACGAGGACTGATGGGACAGCACCCTCTGCTCATTCTCAATAATGATACTAGCGTCATGAGTTTTAAAGTCTCTACTGATGTTCCAATGAAAAGAAATGAATGGAAAATAAAGAGAGGGGAATAATGCTAACTAAACAAACACAAGTAACTAATTATGTAAAAATGTTTTGTGGAATACTGGATGTAAATCTAATGCCAGCAGGTAAATAAACCAAAACCATGGAATTAAGAGAACTGCTTCTTTAGGCATGTTGGGGGGGTGGGGCAGCAGAACCTTTGATAGTCACATCATGATTGCCTAACGGAATCATGTTATAGTGGAGGGATGAAGAAAAAGCTAAATCTTATGCAAAATGAACTAGCCAATGATAAAAAAATCACATGTAAATGAAGAGATACAGGAGAGTTGAAGTGACTCACCTGATCTACACCACTTTTTTTGGTGAGATTGGATTATTTTCATACCCATGGTTTCAAATCCCAATAGGACATCCTATAGGACGCCGACATGAGTTGTTGTCCCAAGTATCGGGATAGAATGGTCCCATCATTACTGTAGCATTTCAATTGGCATATCTTGGGACACCCTCCATCCGAAGTGTTGGGATAGGGTGAGATAGTGGCACATCTTGTTTCATGAAAAAATCATGACTACCCCATCGCATGAGATCTAGAACTTTCCTCATACTACTTCGAAGAAAGCCCCTAGTATCATAGATATTAGGGCCTTCCACTGCAATAATATAGTGCTAGTGTGGTGTAGACATTATAAGGATGGGCCAAGACATAATGATTAAATGGTCAAAACCAAGGTTTTAAGGGTTGAGTTAGTGCCTGAGCTGTGCCTGGGCTGTACTGTGTTAGTGCTTGGCATGCTCTGGCAGCAAGCATTGGCTCACAATCATGCCCTATGCTAGTCCAACACTAGCATGTTACATGCTGGATGGTGTGAATTGTCATGGGCAGGTATTCCAATCCTTGTTCAAGCACATCTAATTCTCACTAGTAACCCATTGAAATATTATCTGATGCACTTATAAAAGGATTTTCTGCCGCATCTTCACTTGGCTAGTTGCAATCTTTGGTGCTAGCACATGCCTAGTGTTGGCATGGCATGGTTCGAGGCATGTGTCATGCTCACTACAAAATGGAAATAACTTGGAGAGGAAGAAAATGTTATTCATTATGAGATTTTTGCTTGTGCATTCAAAATTCAAAAACTTCAAATTTGCTCCCAGGTTTGTAAGACCATATACATAGAAGGAAAGCGATTTTTGACAGTAAGAACTGTATTGAAATGTGAGGCACTCATGACAAGCTGAAGAACCAAACTGGAACATGCACCCCTATCTTATGGATATATAACAAACAATGGTACACCCAGAAAATTATCATGGTTACTTGCTAGGCTTGTTATTGAATGGAAACTTCCCAACATCATTATAATCGTGATCCTGTTTGTATCACTACTGCTTGCAGGAAATCTAGACTATATGTTGATAAAAAAAGAAATTCTTAAGGAAATCAGCATTTTTAGCTTCATTATTATCATTTCCAGAATGCCTATCATGTATCACCGCTACTTGGAAAAAATCTAGAGTTCCAGAACATATATTGGTAGAAACAGAAATTCAAACTAAGATTCCTACAACCACACAGAATGACTTTGAGCTTTGAGTTATATGAATACAAGGTTCAAGCAACTCATATTGAATACGATATTCCAAACCAAGATTTCATCAAATGGATTGGTGCAATAAAAGTCCATATGCCTTAAGAATTATAATGAGCTTATTAAATGTATGAAGGGATCAACTTGTACTTTGCTTCAGGTCATTTATAAACGATAATAGGTTATAAACTCATGAGTGAATTATATGGAACAGGATGTTTCCCTATGCAGTGATATGGACTGGGTATGTTATCACATTGTTGGTTCATCACTTTGTGCAACATCATAGATGGCATGTACTGAAAATGCTTATTTCCTTTTCATTTCTTTAGGTGGTGGTGATCTAGAATCGTGACTGTGAAACTTCAACATATGAACTTTCTCCAAAAAAAAGAAAAGAAAAAAAAAGAGTAGGGAAAAGAAACTTGAACACATGAACTTTCTCCAAAAAAAAAGAAAAAAGAGAAGGGAAAAGAAACTTCAACACATGAAATTCTTATTGTTGCAGTTTTATAGTAGATAAGAATTTATTTTAATTACTAAACTAATAGTCAAATTTATTACCACTTAAGATTTTAAGCGGATGTCTGACTGACTGAGTAGACTAAACTGTTATTACATGTTTAGGCAGGTGCTGCTTAAGCAATTAGGCACCAAAAAGCTGTTTAAAAGCTGCGTAGTTACTTAATCAGCCTTTTCTGGTGGCATATGCAATACATGTGTTATGAAATGTTGCCGTTTTTTAATGTACGTCATTTATGCTAAGATGAGAGAACAGTAGCAGTCCACTTTGCCTGCACTGGACCGCATTTATTCTTACAATAAGCAAGTTGTTTTTGGTAACCCAGTTGGTTTCTTCTCTCTCTATTTATCAATCTCTTATCCATTTCCTCTTTTTTTATCTTGAGACATTTTCTTCTCTATGCTCTTATATTCAGCTATTGCAGGAAATCTCTCTCTTCATTTTTCTTTACTTTTACCACTACATTCATAATTTGACCATACTTATCAATACTCGTAGTCTTATCTTCCCTGCTTTACTCTTAAAGTTAATAACAAGCTTACACCCATTTGATTAAACAAATAAATTCCAAAGGAGAAAGTAATTGTATTTGATAGTTTCTTGATATAAGTATTACTTAGATGTAAAATGGTTTATTTTTAAGATTTTATAAAATTTAACGAACCACTGAACTCTTCATTTAATCTTTTCAAAAGGCTGAGTAGCATATAATGTTTAATGCCATTTAGACACTTGGAAACTTTTGTATTGTCTGCAAAGTGGGATGCCAACTTGTTTCTTCTTAACCCATTTCCCCTCATCTCCCATGCTTGCTCACCCAAAAAAACATAGAAAGGAAGGGGCAAAAGTTAACCATATTTTCTTTGAACTTCATTGCTTAGATATTGGTAAGTCAAATCATGTTGATTGAAAACTGAATGCTTCATTTTAACTACTCTTGGCTGATTTTTTTAATAGATTTTTTTTTCCAGCTGGTTTGCAAACTAACCTCTAGATTTTTTATCATATATATGTATTAGACACAAACAGTGGTTTTTCAGAACTCGCAGCATGTTATCGATGCTAAGATCCTCTGAATGCTTAATGCCCTAAGACATTAGTTTTTATCCCAGCTTGGGGGAGTTGTGTGTTATTTTTAATGATTTAGAGGGATTATAGCGTCTCCCTGAAGGTATTGCACCATGTCATGTCTTAAATTTTTGATGCCCTCTGCCCTCATTTCTTTAAGCAACATTACTATGTCCTTGTAATTTTTGGCAAAATGCTTCTTGTCACAAGAGATTGAGTTTCACAGGTTGGTGATGTTGGTCATTCATGAATCATTATTACAATCCATTTGAAATTTCCTTTTGAAACCAGATATGAAGTGATGAGTTACGATGATGAGGTTAATATGTGGTTCACAGAAGCCATTTCTCATCCTTGTACCTTTGTGCGATGTTCAAGTCCCAAGAAACGTTCTTGCATGAACAAGGGTGGCAGAGAAGGCCAATGCAGGGATTACCAGAGCAAATTGACTTTTGCTAACGAAGCACAGTTCTTACTAATATCTGAGGGTAGTGTTAATGATCTGAGCAGCCGGCTAAACTCAAGTGCGTGTTTCTTTCCTTTCTAGTTGTATTTTTTGGCCTTTACAACATAGATGGTTATTGTAAAGTACTGTTTTTTTTTTTTTTCTATAGCAATGATTAATTGTTCGTAAATTTATCGCTGCAATTTAAGGGCTAGAGATGTCAGTAAATTACCTCCTTTTAAATCACCTTATGTTAGACTTCATGCTTCTAACCCAATCTCAGTGGTGTTAAGTTGGCTCTGTAAAATAACTTGCGTCTGTGTTGGGGAAAAAATATGGAACAATAATTATTACGTTTCCAGTCCTTTTTCAGTATAGTTTTCAACAAAGTTGCATATGATTTGTCCTGTTTTGATTCCAATATACTCCTTAAGTTATTTGTGATTAATTACCATGACATGATCTGCAAATCACAAATACCATAGTATTTTCATTCCTAGTCACAAGAGTTGATTCAACTCCAAAATTGCAAAAGTTTCATCATTCATACTACAAGTTGTAGTACACTTTTCTTCTTTTAGCGCCTTCATGAAACTTATCTAGGCTCCTCTTCTTCTGCAATCATTCCACCAAGAATAATCAGCCATAGCCAACAAGCAAAGCTTGTTGAGCTAGGCTTGGTGAGTTATGTCAATCTCTTTCCTCTGACAGCCTATATATTCCTTTGCTAGAACTTTTGTTAAGATAATAAGGTCATCCATGATCCAAGTGAAGTTTTTGTTGTATTATGTGATTGGTTGACATGCAAATTAGCGATCAGTTGGAATTTTGTAAATTTATTGTTTGCATTTTAGTTGGTTACTTAGGAAAAGCTGGTTTCTTGTTCTTCTAGCAGATTGTCAGAAAGATAACTCTGGGTTTGGGCAGCCAATGCTCATTGATGCAATGAGATTCCGTCCCAATCTTGTTATTTCAGTAGCAAACCCATACATTGAAGATAGCTGGAAAAGCCTGCAAATTGGGAAGGCACGTTTTATTGTAAGTCTCATAAAACCTTTCTTACAAAGTAGAAAACCACCTCTTTTTATGTATTACCCATGCCTGGTGCATGCCCCTGCAGACTGTCCCACATGCAAATTCATGTAACCTCTTCGTGGAGGAAGTTTTTTGTGCAATTATGGAAATTATGTACATTGGTTCAATTTTTCTATTGGCTTGTCATGTCAATGACAACAACAATAAAGCCTTAATCTCAAATTAATTCGGGTTGGTTGCATGATTTTCTTTTCTCCTGCTTAGTTTTGAGTTATTTTCTGTAAAATGCAAAACTATAAGTCTTTTTTATCACTTTTTTTGTATAATTTTTGGTTTGCCTTTCTTTTTTCCTTTTACCTATATCAAATCATTCATTCATATTCGTGATCCGAGGTTTACATTGTAAATGTTCAAACTATCTAAATTGTTTTCTCTCAATTTGTTTTTAATTGGTGCTATCTCCATCTTTTTACAAATGACTTCATTTTTTATTTTACCTTTTCTTATATTATCACATATCCATCTTAACATTCTGATTTTAGTTACATTAATCGTGTATACATGTAATTTTCTAATTATCTAATACTCTATATTATAAAGTATAACTGGTCTTATAATTATCTTATAAATTTTTTTCTTTAATTTGGTTGGTACTTTACGGTTATATAAAATTTTAGTTGCGCTTCTTTATTTCATCCAACCTGTTTTAATCTTATACACAACATCCTCAATCTTATTTCTTATAAATAATTGATCCTAAATATTGAAAATGATCACTTTTAGAAACTTCATGATCTTTAATTTTTACTCTAAGTTCATTTCTGTTTCAAATTATACGAAAATTATATTTCATGTATTCTGTTTATATCCTATTTCATCTAAAACCTTTAGATTTTAATGGATTTCTATATGATTTCAATTTATGATTAAACCCAGCCTTAGTTTTATCCACTATTCTTATATCTTCTATAAATAACATAGACCATGAAATATCATCCTGAATATGTATGATAAACTCATCGACAACTAATGCAAAAAGATAAGATTATAAGTAGATTCTTATATCTTCTCATTTTTTTCATAATTTCTTTTATCTTAAATATTTTAATTCTACGGGTATACATCATATTTCAATCTTTAATGGAACCAGTAATGTATCCTATGTTATTTACATGATTATCATTTAATAATTTATTAAAATAGCTTCTTCATCCTTTTTAATTAAATTTTTTTTATCATTTTCTTTAATGCATTTAATCTGAATCATATATTTAGTTTTTCTATCTCTTAGACTTACAAATATATATATATATATCCATCATTAGTCTTTAGGTTGTAATATAATTCTTCATATTCCTTGAATCTAGCCTTTTTTGCCACCTTTTTAACTTTTTTTAGCCATCTTATAGTTTTTATATGCTTTTCTTTTCTTATATTTAGATAGTTTTCTATGATACTCTCTTTTAGCCTAATTGCTAATCAAACTTTCTCATTCTACCATCAAGTTTCTCATCATATAGATGTCCTTTATTTGACTCTCCTAACATTTCTATAGCTATTTTGTAAAACCATGAGTCATCTCTTTACATATGATATTGGATTTTTTATCTAGACTCTATTCTCTTTCCTTCATCATTCTATCCTTAAAAAGTTATTAGTTTTTTTTCTATCAAATTCCATCATTTAATCCTTAAATTCTTATACCATTTAGTCCTTTATTTCCGAATATGCTACTAATACTAAATCATATGCCATTATAAACTTTAAAATGATATATCTCTCTTCATTTCTATCTCTGAAATCATTACTTATACTCTCTTAAAATCTATGTTATATTTTCCCACATGTTCATTTATATATCTTTCGATAAATTTTTTTTATTAGGAATCTTTTGAATTACTCCATCAATGTTCTCTCAAAAGCTTATAGCATTATTTAAACCTATCTGAGGAGTGTGAGTACTAATAATATTAATTGGCAGCACTAATAATATTAATTTGCTCCTCTTTTAACACCAATTTAATCAAAATTATTTTATCTTCTATTCATTTAATATCTATAATCTTATCTTTTGGACTTTTATCTATAATAATTTTTACTTCATTTTTATTTTTATCTTTATTTATATGCCAAAGTTTAAAACCATCAATTTCTTTTGCTTTTCTCCTACCCACTTAGTCTCTTGCAAGCGATAATTCTCCATCTAATTATTATATTTTTTTAGTTTCATTATTTTTTTTGTTAATAACTCTATATTCCAAATTGCTAAATGTATTTTTTTTTTTCGACTAACTTTTAACTTATATCCATCGATAAAGTTATAAGAACTCTTACTTTTGATACATTTGGGTGTCGATGTGATGCATTGATTTTATGGACCATCCTATCTATCTATGCAAAACTTTCCACTATACTCAGGATTTGATGTAGCGTGTTGCAAGCAGAGGATGCCCTAGCGGTTTTTTCTATTGGGTTCTTGTTTATAGGCTGTGACTGTAGTCTTACATTGATAGTTAACCTATCATAATCCTCCTTTATCTGAGCTTGGAATTAGCTATGAATAAAACTTTATACATGGGCGTAGTTATGGTTGTCATGTCAATCATATTCATATTTGGCTTCTTAGACAATCATGGTAAGTTGCATCATAAGATTACTTTATTATTACAACTTTAAATTTTGATTTAGAAGTCATTTAGTGAAGGAGTCAGTAAAGATATATTAAATTGGTGTGATGCATTCTTTTTCATTCTGATGCAAGACTACCTTAGAAAACCCTACTATGCAATGGCACACTTTAAATAACAAGATCCTAAGCTCTAAAATTATGCAAAACCTTAATCTTGATGAAATATAATAGCAATTTAATAATCTGAAAACTAAAATATGAAACTAATTATCAACATTATATCAAAATGTGTCTTTCTTAAACACAGGATATATGAATGCTTCTCTTGGTGACCTAGCACCTCCTATTCATTGCCATCTATCAGTACTGCTTGAATCCTCTGGAGAAGCTGGGCGTTATCAGGACTGTCATGCAATTTTCATTTTTTAGATGAGCATCTGAAATTTTGCTTACCAACTAGTCTATGTTTTGCTGCTACTAGCAAACTTCAAACACAGTTTTGTTTCCCTTTGAAGAAACACTTTACAATTGAAATAAATTTTCATGCGATGTGAAGTTAGTTTAACATGTTAACCGATCTAGAGGTGGCTGCATATTTTCTTTTTAACTATTAATTCTGATATTTGATTGACCATTTATTGAAAAACAGTAAACAGGATGTCTTAACTAATTTCAATACTGCTTGTGAATGCGCCCTTAAATCTAATTCAGTTCTGAACATATGCTATAAAGTCTACCGATATCATGGTTCAATGTATATTGGATGTTACTAAGTTACAGGCATGTTACTCCTTTTCAGTCATTGGGCGGATGCAACCGCTGTCAGATGATTAATCTCGATCAGCAATCTGGACAAGTGCGAAAATTGAAGGAACCTTTGGCAACACTGGCGTCATACAGACGAGTGCAGGTCAGTTATGATCCAATTAATTATTTTTAGAAACCTAAAAGGTTAAAAGAAAAGGAAAAAAAAACACCAGTGCTAAAATAATTGGAGTACGTTCTGGACTTATTTAGAGAGATTGTAATGTCACAATCTTTTGCCCTCCTGAATAAGTACTGTCATCTTCATGGAAACAGGGGAAGATTCTATTTGGCATTTTGTTAAGATATGAGGACAGTTGTATGGAGGATGGAGAAGAAAACAATGATGAGGAGAGATGGCTGCAAGTGGGGCAAAAGGTTTATCCATCTCTGATTAGTTGAGGTGGGGAAGTTTCAATCCGGAATCTTCTTTCTTAACCCAAAGAGATGTATAATTTATCAGTGCTGACTTGAAGATGAAATGGCAGCTTAGGACAGAACTGCAGACAAGAAAGTTTTTGCTCATATTCTCTCTCTTTCTCAAAATATAGTTCAAGTGGATTTACAAACATGTTAATCCTTTTTCTTTCCCAAAATATAGTTGAAGTGGATTTACAAACATGTGAATGTAAGAAGGATGATGATCTGTAATCTCTGTATGTTTATCTGTCTGTATACATCATGGGTTATCACCCTTGTCCTCTGAACTCCATAATTCATGGGGTATCATCCCTTGTCCTCTGAACTCCATAATTCTGTATCAGAATAAAAGAAAAGAGGTATCATTTCGCTACAGTAGTTCCCTACTTCTTAGCTGCCTGAAATCCATCATTTTTAACTCCATTGGAAACACAAGATCAGAAAAAAATAAAAATAAAAGATTCTTCTCACATCTCGTACCAAAATTCTTTGCAAATAGTATTCATCATGAGGATTCAACATAGCCAGGTGTCAGGTGTCTGAGTAATTGTTGCGACTTAGAACAAAGAATTACAACTAGAGTTGGGCACTGGCTCGGGCTGCCCATGGCTCGGCCCAGCACGACATGAGCTGGGCCGTGCCAAGCACGGTCCGGTACTGTAGGCACGTCCGGTAGCTACAGTACCAAATTGTGCTTGGCACGATCCAGTAAAAGGTTTGTGCGGGCTTGGAAAGTTCAGCCCGTGGATCAGGCATGGTACGTCCCGGGCTGGGCTGGTACGGCCTAGGCATGCCGAGCATGGTATGGCATGCGTGCTAGCCAGCACGACCCACAAGGATTTTTTAATAAAAAAATTTAGTAAAAAAAATAAATTTTTAATAAATTAAAAAATTATTAAAAAAGGATTTATTAATATGAAGCCATTTTAATGCTGGGGGGTTTGACATAGTCACATAGACTCCTATCAGTTTATTAATTTAAAATTAAAATGGTACATGAAGGAAGGAGAGCTAGGCTTAACCTCCAGAATACAATAAGAAAAGAGAAAAAATAGAGATGACTCACTTTAATAATTAAAAAAATAAAAATATATTATTACAAAAATAGAGATGAGTCACTCTTCAGTAGTATTTGTATCTTTATCATATTCTTTGGTTAAGTCATGTCCATCTTTATCTTGAAGCCTCGCCTCAGCATCCAATCAATCTTTAAAGCAGAAAAGCATCTCAACCGTCTCGCCAGTCATCCTACTTCTCTTTTCGTTCAGAACATGCTGACTTGCACTGAAAGCGGATTTTGATGCTACCGTGGACATCAGCACAGCTAAAATAATGCGTGCAATGGTAACATGACAGGATATTGATTTTTAACACTCTTTCATCAAGCTAATACATCTAGATTCTCTATTTGATCTTCATCATATGTAGAATGAAGATCATTTCGTAAATAAAATTTTTGTTCACAACTATAGATGAAGAAGATGGAGATGAAGCATGTGTGTCTTCTTTGTGCAATGAATGAAAAAATAGATGACGAACGAGAACTAGAAGAAGAAGCAAGCTTTGTGCAAGTATTCTAGATCCATGAATTTTTTCATCATATAAAGCATAAATATCATTAAGAAGTCGTGTTACCTTATTTTTAGCTGGTTTAGGATCTTGATTTATGTTTTCACAATATACATCAATTAAAATTTTTACGCCACTTAATTTAACTTTAGGATAAAAAATTATTGCTAAGTTATGCAAAGAACATATCCTGTCCCAATATCCAGTCCATTTAATTTCCATTTGATGTATAATAGGAGCTAAAATATCATCAAATCTATGTTCATTAAATTTTTTACTAATTACACATGCTTTTTATAAAAATGAACAAGAAGTTGGATACTAAATACCAGAAAGAACATTTGTAGTATCATAAAAAGTAATCATTTTTTTTAAAATTTTACCTTTACTTCAATCAGTTTCAGTCAATGTAAATCCTAATCCACGATCATTAATATATGCATTTAATAAGTTTTTATATGGATATGCATCATGTATTATGGTATAGTAATATTCCAACGAGTAATTACATCAAGTTTAAATTTTTTAAAACTTTTATCATGATCTATACATAATTATTTAAATTCTTGAAGTCTTGCTTTTGAAGCATGAATAAAAAAAACTACATTTCTAATTTTTAAAATAACATCTTGAATTATGTCCATGCCAGCTTGAACAAAAAGATTTAATATATGACATTCACATCTAATATGAAATAATTGTCCATTTAAAATGGGATGCAAAGAGTCATTTAATAATGTAACAGCAAAATTATTATTAGATGCATTATCAAAAGTAATAGATATTATTTTATCATTAATATTATATGAGCATGCATATTGATAAATATCATTTGAAATTTGTTGCTCCAAATGCAAAAAAGAAAGAATTTGTTTATTTAGTTGCCAATTATTATCAATATAATGAGTAGTAATAGCAATAAAATAATTACTATCTACATATGCTGACCAAATATCAGAAGTTAAAGAAACTCTCTAGCATTTAAATTTGAGAGTGTTTCAATTAAACTTTGTTTCATTGCTAAAAAGTTTGTCATAACTACTCTTCTAAATGTATGCCTACTAGTTCTTTTATAATAACTTGTAGGGCTAATTGAACATATTGTTCAAAATTATAAGATTCACATAAACTAAAAGGTAATTTATCCTGAACTATCTATCTTACAAGTAATTTTCTCTGATTTTCATGATTATATGCAAAAGTACCTGCAAGTGATCCCTTATATATTAAGGGTACTTTGCAGACCAGAATCTTGCATTCTATGAGTCTCTTGATGTCTTTTTAAATGCCATATTCCTTTAGTACTATTACAACTATAAAGTTTTGCACATTTTCTATATTTTGCTTTCATGACTCCATCAACCATAACTCTATCAAAATTATTCCAAACATCACTAATCCTCTTACGAGAAGAGATTTGACCTTCACTCCGTTCACTAGCACTGGCTCTAGAGAAAACTTGGGGATTAGTTTCCTCTTCCTCAGAAACAGGAGGCATGCCAAAATGACTTTAATCATAAGATGTCATATCTAAAATTTTAAATTAATAAACACAAAAAATAAAAACTAACCACAAGAAGGAATTGAGAAGAGGATCAGAGGTGAAGGCGTGGAGTCGAGTTTGAGCTTTCTTTTGTACTCTCGCCTCTCAACAAGAAGTGACCTCTTTCTCTTGTACTTCTCAACAAGAACCTTCTCTTGTGTAGCACTTGAATACTTGCTAGAGCACCACTTGCTAGAACACTTATAAACTAAAAATTAAATTGCTAGAGCACTTGCTAGACGAGAGAAATAGTAGTAAGAAGAAGAGAAGAATTGGTTTGGTATGATGAGAATGAGGAAGGAATGGGGTATTTATAAAATATTTTTTCCCAAAATACCCCTACATATAGTTGTTTTATGACTGTTGGGGAGGTTAAAATGATAAAAAAAACCCTTCCATAGCCTGTTCTAACCATTGAGGGTTAAAATGGTAAAAAACCCCTCCATAACCGTTTCTAGCCATTTTTCAATGGCTAGAAACAGCTCTAACTAGGCCATGCTAGGTGCCAAAAAAAAATTTATGGGTCGTGCTCCGCATGACCAATTTTTTTTTTGGCACGACGATGGGCCATGTTGAGCATGGCCAAATTCTTTTTTTTTGGCACGGCAGGCCTGGGCCGTGCCAGGCACGGCCTAGTGCCCACCTCTGTTTACAACTAGCATTTCTAATTTGTAGTTGCATAGAGCACAAACATGATGTATTAATCAATTTGTTGTTTGAATATTACCTTGGGTGAGGAGTTTATCAGTAATTTGCAGTGACAAAAATTTAATTCCTTGAAGGAGAGGAGAGACTTCATAAAAGCCTTTGCAAACGGTGAAAGAATACCATTGTTATTGAGCAACCCGTGTTATTTCCCATCTCTAACCTCTAAAGACATCTGCTAAGAGAGGGTTAAACATTGTGAGAAAATTATGTAGTTGCATGAACTCATTCCTTGTGAATTCTTCCATGTTGCTTCTAAACATAAAACTAGAGAAAAGTCTTTGTGCACTGGCCTCCGGTGCACAAAGTGCGTGTTGACCCAAGTATTAATTTTGATGATTAACAAAAGACATGAGTATATTCATTATGTTTCTGATAAATTTACAAAGTGTTTCAGGCATTAAAAATGTTTAGTCAGTCAAAAGGTATAGGGAAATAAGTTTTGAATCAAAATTAAAAAAAAATTGTAAGTTCAGAACTTAGAGTCGACACCCAAACAGTCAGGAGTCGACCCCAGGGTGTATCAGAACTTTTCTGGAATTTCGGCACGGTTCGGAATCGACACCTACAGTTTCGGAGCCGACTCCAACCTAAGATACAGAGAAGTGTTTTCTGCATCAGTTTTCGGAGCCGACACCTGGAGATCGGAAGCCGACACCTGAGAGTTTGGAAGCCGACACATAAATTTCTGAAGCTGTGTTTTTGTGGACATTGTTGGAGCCGACACCCTTGGATTTCCGGAGCCGACTCCCGAAATCGCCGAGCCGACACTTAACTTTTTCGGAGCCGACTCCTCAACAACTTCTTATTACTATTTTTGGACACCATGATCTGAGCCGACACCTGAAAAGTTGGAGCCGACTCCAACCTGTCGGGAATGGATTTTTCAAATGTCAGAACGGACTCCAACGGTAAGAATTTTCTACCTAATCTCTAACGGCTATTTTTTTTTTTGTGTAGACGCAAGCCAACCACTCTGTAACGACTATTTTTCTCACCTAATCATGGATTAAGAGATTTATAAAAAGGGGCAACTGACCGTTTGAAAAAGTGAGGCGAAAAATCAAAAAATCAAGTGAAAAAGAGAGAGAAATTTTCAAAGAGAAATCTCTGAGTGCACGCCCATTATTTGAAAAGAGATTCAAGAGAAATCCAAAGCTTCTCAAGATCAAATCCAAGAGATTTTCAACATTTGAAGAGAGAAAGCAAAAAGCTCCAAAATCCTCAACTTCTCAACTGCGATTTTCTATGAAGAATCTGAGTTGAAGCCTGATTCAATCCTTCAAAGGAGAAGAGGAAAAGAAGAAAAGAAGAAAAACTCACTTCCAAATCGCTTCAAACAGGCTTTTCTTACCTTATTTATTTATTGTATATTTGCTCATTTGAGGAGCTGCTATCAATTCAAAACTCTATTTTTTCATTTTTTTGGTAATTCAATCAGGGGATTGAATTAGTGGAGGTAGTATACCTCGGGACAAGCTAAGGATAGCTTGTGGTTGGGTTTTACGCTGGTGAGCCCGGAAAACCAGCTGGGTTCGTTGTGATCCCGGGGGAAACAATAAGTTTTGAGTTGTGAGCTTGTAAAACAACTCGGCTGTAATCAAGTAGATTATAGTGTGGACCCAAGTGAAGCTTGGGAGTGGATGTAGGTGTTGGATACACCGAACCACTATAAATCTTTGTGTTTGCCGTGCTTTGTCTCTTGTCTCTCTCTATCTCATTTGTTTGTGCTTAGCATTTATCCATACATTGCACTTAAGCATTTTCATATCAGAGCACTTAGTTTTAGAGAGCTAAATTTTTTAAAGAACCCAATTCACCCTCCTCCTCTTGGGTTGCCATCTGGGCCAACAATTGGCATCAGAGCTAGTACTCATTTTTTATTTGATCCAACGATCAAGAGTTAAAGATCCAAATGGCAACTCAAGCTGGATCTTCATTTGTTGAAGGTCAATCCACAAATAGACCTCCTTTATTTAATGGTTCAAATTATTCTTATTATAAAGCTAGAATGAAAATTTTTATTCAAGCTTTAGATTATGAACTATGGAGTGTAATCACTAATGGACCTAGCACACCCACACACTTAGTAGAGGTTCAATAGTTTCTAAACCCGAAAGGGATTGGAATGAGAATGATAGGAAAATGGCTCAGCTTAATGCAAAAGCCATGAATGTTTTATATTGTGCTTTAGATGCTAATGAATTTAATAGAATTTCTACATATATTTCCGCAAAAGAAATTTGGGATAGACTAGAAGTTACCCATGAGGGTACTAATCAAGTTAAAGAGTCTAAAATTAATATCTTAGTGCACAAATATTAATTGTTTAGCATGAAACAAACTGAAACAATCACATGCATGTACACTAGATTCACTGATATTGTAAATGGTCTAAAAAGTCTTGGTTAGACTTATACTAATTCTGATTTGGTGCGTAAAATTCTTAGGTCTTCCAAGATCATGGGAAGCGAAAGTAACTGCCATCCAAGAAGCCAAAGATTTAAATACATTACTTTTGGAAGAGCTACTTGGATCATTGATGACCCATGAACTAACCATGAAGCAACATCAAGAGGAAGAAGTTAAAAAGAAGAAAATGATTGCCCTTAAAGCTGTAGAAAAGAAAACAAGCAGTAGTGAGGAAGAAGAGGAAGATGATGAGACAGCCCTTCTTGCAAAGAGGTTCAGAAAATTTATGCAAAGAAGGAGACCCTTCCACAAGAAAAAGTATGGAACAAAAATAGAAGGTGAAAAAGAAAAAGAGAAGGACAAGGACAAAGAGAAAACCCCCTCATATGTTATGAATGTAAGAAACCGGGGCACTTTAGATATGACTATCCTCAATTAAAGAAAGCCTACAAAAAGAAGAAGGCTTATGTTGCAACATGGAGCGACAACTAAGAATCCTCTTCTGAGGAGGAACAAAAAGAAGTTGCAAACATTTACTTTATGACAAATGACGATGAGGTAAGTACCGAAACTCATGACTTTACCTTTGATGAATTGTTTGATGCATTTAATGAATTAGTTAGCGATTTTAAAGTTTTGAAAAAGAAAAGCAAATCTTTGAAAATGGTAATTTAAATCTTGACAAGAAAAGGATAAACTAACTCATGAAGTTGAAGAATTGAAAATCTGAAAATAAAAAATTGTTAAAAGAAAAAGAATCAATTTCTAATGAAATATTAGTTTAAAGAAAGAAGTTGATAAATATAAAAATATAGTTGATAAATTTACATATAGCTCTAAAAACTTAACTTGCTATGAGTAATCAAAGAGCTGTATTTGATAAAGCTGGATTAGGTTATAGGCCTAACAAGAAACAAAAGTTTGTTAAGAATTCTTTATAAAGAAACAAGATAAAAATGATGTTTCATGTTATTGCTGTAACAAGAAAGGACATAAAGCTTATGAATGCAATTTTAGAAAAATTAATAAGAATTTAAATATAAAAGGGAAGAAATATGGGTTCCGAAAGGAACAATTTTTATCGTACTAACCATGAAGGAACCAAGAAAGCTTGGGTGCCTAAACCTAAGATTTGATCATCTTGCAGGAGTGTCTTGCGGCCAAAGATCAAAACACAAGTGGTATCTTTATAGGGCTGCTCAAGGCATATGACGGGTGACAAGGATCAATTCATCACCCTTGAAGATAAGAGAGGAAGAGTTGTTACATTTGGAGACAATGTCAAAGGCCAAATTATGGGATTTAATAAAATTCAAATAACTCCCTCCACTTTTATAGAAAATGTTTTATATGTAGATGGTTTAAAACATAATTTGATTAGCATTAGCCAATTATGTGATAAAGGTTTCAAAGTTTCATTTGAAGCTTCTATCTGCACTGTTTCTAATCCCATTAACAATAGCATTATATTTACTGGAAATAAAAATGACAATGTATACTTAATTGATTTAGACAATTTGTCTACTAGTAATCATTGCTTAGT
>UESW01002921.1:72435-144512 GCA_900491605.1 Calamus simplicifolius
TAAAATTACTTTGGCCAGCACGCACAAAAATATTTTTCAGTGATTTTTGTTTTCTTAAAGTGTTATACCCTAATCCGGCTTTGTCAAAAACTGCTTTTTGACTATTTAATAACATGTCTAATTTAGTTGAGCTTAAGGTAAACTTATCAACTATGTTCTTATGTTTTTCAACCTCTTTCCTTAGTTTATCATTTTCATTTGAATTAATTCTTTTTCTTTTACAAAATTTCATTTTCAGATTTAAGTTTCTTAACTTCATTATTAAGATTTTCCTTTTCTTTAATGAAAGTTAAATTTTCATTTTTCAAAATCTTGTATTTCTTTTTCAAAACCTTGAAATCCCGACAAGTTCATTAAAAGCATCAAATAGTTCATCAAAAGCAAATTCATCGCAAGGGTTATCGGAACTTACCTCATCGTTGTCGTCCGCCATAAAACATACGTTTGCGACTTCCTTTTGTTCTTCTTCTTCGGAAGAAGATTCCTCGCTATCACTCCAAGTCGCCACATAAGCCTTCTTTTTCTTTTTGTAGGCTTTCTTCAATTTAGGACATTCATTCCTAAAGTGCCCCGGTTTATTACACTCATAGCAAGTCAAGGGGTCTTTCTCTTTTTCTTTGTCCTTGTCCTTGTTCTTATCCTTTTCTCCTTCCCACTTGCTCCAAATTTCTTCTTGTGGAAGGGTTTCTTTCTCCTCATGAATCTTTTAAACTTTTTAGCTAAGAGAGCAGTCTCTTCATCATCATCATCATCTGCTGCTCTCTTCTTCTTTTGCAGCTTTGAGGGCAATCACTTTCTTCTTCTTTGTGTCCTCCTCTACATGCTGCCTCATAGTCAGCTCATGGGTCATAAGTGATCCTAGAAGCTCCTCTAAGGGTAAAGTGTTGAGGTCCTTTGCTTCTTGGATTGCTGTCATTTTTGCTTCCCATGATCTTGGTAATGACCTAAGAATTTTTCGAACAAGTTCTGAGTTAGTATATGTCTTACCAAGACTTTTCAAACCATTTACAATATCTGTAAATCTAGTGTACATGCATGCAATGGTTTCAGATTGTTCCATGCTAAACAACTCATATTTATGAACAAGAATATTAATTTTAGATTCTTTTACTTGGTTGGTACCCTCATGGGTAACCTCTAATCTATCCCAAATCTCCTTTGCGGAATTACATGTGGAGATTCTATTAAATTCATTAGCATCTAAAGAGCAATATAAAACATTCATGGCTTTAGCGTTAAGCTGTGCCATCTTCCTATCATTATCATTCCAGTCCCTTTCGGGCTTAGGAACAATAGTGCCATCAATAACATGTGTGGGTGTACTAGGTCCATTAATTATAACACCCCATAATTCATAATCAGAAGCTTGAATGAATATCCTCATTCTAGCTTTCCAATAAGAATAATTTGAACCATTAAACAGTGGAGGTCTATTCGTAGAATGACCTTCAGCAAATGATCCAACTTGTGTTGCCATTTGGATCTTTAGCTCTTGATCGTGTGATCAAAATCTAATGAGCACTAGCTCTGATACCAATTGTTGGCCCAGATGACAACCCAAGAGGGGGGGGGGTGAATTGGGTTCTTTAAAAAATTAGCCTTTTAAAATAGTTTGCTTAAGAGAATGAAGGCAATGCAATGTAAATACAAAGTGCAGTGAATAAAACAGAGATAGAGAAAGAGTCAATGGAAGCACGGCAAACACAAAGATTTTATAGTGGTTCGGTGTATCCAACACCTACGTCCACTCCCAAGATTCACTTGGGTCCACACTATAATCTTCCTTGATTACAGCCGAGTTGTTTTACAAGCTCACAACTCAAACTTGTTGTTTTCCCGGGATCACAACGAACCCAGCTGGTTTTCAAGGGCTCACCAGCACAAAAACCCTAACACAAGCTTTACCAAGCTTGTACCGAGGTAAGACTACCTCCACTAGTTCAATCCCCCAGATTGAACTAGACACAAATAATAGAAATATTGTTTTTCAATTACAAAGCTCCTTAATGAGCAGATAATCAAAATAAGAATAAAGTTTAGAAAAGCCTGATTTGTAGTTGGTTGGCTTTTGAGCTTTTCTTCTTTTCTTCTTTTCCTCAACTCCTTTGAAGTGTAGAATCGGGCCTCAGCTCGGATTCTTCACGGACTGTACGTTGGAGTTGATTTGAGCTTTTCTTTGAATGTTGAAAATCTCTTGAGTTGCTCTTGAATAGCTCTTGGATTTTCTTCTGAAGCTTCCTTGGATTGTTGAGCTTGAGCACAGAGGAAGCTTCCTTTGATTTCACACTTTTTCTTTCACTCTATTTTGAATCACGGATTTTTTCAAATGAGCTCTGTTTTTCCTCTTTTTCTTTTTTCTCTCTTGATTTGAATGTCTATTTCTTCTTTTTGATTTGAAAACGGCTTCTCTATTTATAGATTCTGCAAAAATATAGCCGTTAGAAACAAAGAAAATAGCCGTTAATAAAAATCTTACCGTTGACGCTGAGTTGGCATTCAGAAAAATCTCGCCCAGATTTGCTGGAGTCGACTCCTGCTTTCCGCGAGTCGGCTCGAAGTCGTGATACCAAAAATAGAAATACTCAGAAAGTTAAGGGTCGACTCATCAAAATAAAGTGTCGACTCCTGACAGTCGGGGGTCGACTCATGAAAAGTTAGGGGTCGACTCGCGAAGTGCTCAGAAAAACAACCTCTGGTGTCTGAGCGGAGTCGACTCACACAGTCATGGAGTCGGCTCGACAGAATCGGGGGTCGACTCTTGAAATCACAGGGGTCGACTCGAGAAAATCAGAATTCTGTATTCTGAGTGGAGTCGACTCTGAAACTCTAGAGTCGGCTCCGGAACGTATCAAAAATCAGAGAATTTTCTGATTGACTTGAAATTCGTTCCAGATTCATTTTAAATCAATTTTTTGACTTGAATACAATAAAATTGACATTAGGAATCAATTCAAGAAATGTTCCAAAAACTCATTGATTAAATATGAAGTATAAAATTTCTTTTTGAAAGCTTAAACATGGAGCTTGAAGTTACTTTCAAATTGATTAAAGTTATACTTTAACATTCTCATTCATTGTTCTAAATAAATTCATTGCTCATGTAAATAAACTCATTACATCTTTTAATATACTCATGGCTTTTGGTAATCATCAAAATCAATAAGATTGGGGCAACATTTTCTCAACAATCTCCCCAACACAGGGGGAGCTCAACTATGAGAACTTAAAACTTGTGAAATTTGATTTGAAACTCCTATTGATTAATCATGCATATACTCGATGTTTTTGTCATCATCAAAAAGAGGAGATTGTTGACCCAAGTCTTGATTTTGATGATTAACAAAAGACATGAGTATATTCATTATGTTTCTGATAAATTTACAAAGTGTTTCAGGCAAGTTTTGAATCAAAATTGAAAAGAAAATTTGTAAGTTCAGAACTTAGAGTCGACACCCAAACAGTCAAGAGCCGACCCTAGGGCGTATCAGAACTTTTCTGGAATTTTGGCACGGTCCAGAGTCAACACCTACAGTTTCGGAGCCGACTCCAACATGAGATATAGAGAAGTATTTTCTGCATCAGTTTTCAAAGCTGGCACCTGAAGATCGGGAGCCGACACCTGAGAGTTCGGGAATCAACACCTGAGTTTTTGGAGCCAACTCCAACATGAGATACAGAGAACGTCTTTTTGTGGACATTGTTGGAGCCGACACCTTGGATTCCGGAGCCGACTCCCAAAATCACCGAGCCGACTCCTCAACAACTTCTTATTACTATTTTTGGACACCATGATCTGGAACTGACACCTGAAAAGTTGGAGCCGACTCCAACCTGTCGGGAACGGATTTTTCAAATGTCAGAACGGACTCCAACGGTAAGATTTTTCTACTTAATCTCTAACGGTTATTTTTCTTTGTGTGTAGACGCAAGCCAACCACTCTGTAACAGCTATTTTTTCTCACCTAATCATGGATTAAGAGATTTATAAAAAGGGGCAACCGACCATTTGAAAAAGTGAGGAGAAAAATTGAAAAATCAAGTGAAAAAGAGAGAAATTTTTAAAGAGAAATCTTTGAGTGCACGCCCATTATTTGAAAAGAGATTCAAGAGAAATCCGAAAGCTTCTCAAGATCAAATCCAAGAGATTTTTAACATTTGAAGAGAGAAAGCAAAAAGCCCCAAAATCCTTAACTTCTCAGCTGCGATTTTCTGTGAAGAATCTGAGCTGAAGCCTGATTCAATCCTTTAAAGGAGAAGAGGAAAGAAGAAAAGAAGAAAAGCTCACTTCCAAATCGCTTCAAACAGGATTTTCTTACCTTTATTTATTTTATTGTATATTTGCTCATTTGAGGAGCTGCTGTCAATTCAAAACTCTATTTTTTCATTGTTTTTGGCTAATTCAATCAGGGATTGAATTAGTGAATGTAGTATACCTCGGGACAAGCTAAGGATAGCTTGTGGTTGGGTTTTGTGCTGGTGAGCCCGAAAAATCAGCTGGGTTCGTTATGATCCCGGGAAACAACAAGTTTTGAGTTGTGAGCTTGTAAAACAATTCGGCTGTAATCAAGTAGATTATAGTGTGGACCCAAGTGAAGCTTGGGAGTGGATGTAGGTGTTGGATACACCGAACCACTATAAAATCTGTGTTTGCCGTGCTTTGTCTCTTTGTCTCTCTCTATCTCATTTGTTTGTGCTTAGCATTTATCCATACATTGCACTTAAGCACTTTCATATCAGAGCACTTAGTTTTAAAGAGCTAAATGTTTTAAAGAACCCAATTCATTCTCCCCCCTCTTGGATTTCCATCTGGGCCAACAGCCCGCATCGGCCATGCGGGTTGGTCGCTCACACATGCAGAGGTCCATTGGGCCTTCTTTCGCATTGCACATGCACCGGCGATCTACCCGCACAGCCGGTGCGTACTTTGTACACCGAAGGTCATGCATACTGGCATGCACGAACGACCAACCCGTGCAACTGGTGCACGCTTTGTGCATCGAAAGCCATGCGCACCGGCATGCATGGGAAACCAACCCGCACAGCTGGTGTACGCTTTATAAACCGGAGGCTGGTGTAATTACATGAGCTCGCATTTGATGGTTTGCAGACCCAACTTTCCTTGGTCTCAAGCAAGTTTGACATCTTCCGTGTTTGGCAAAATCCATTCCAATACTTTCATGAGATATGTCCTACTGTTCCTTTGGTCTGCTCCTGAATGACAAGGTTAGGAATGCAGTTAACCAAAAGCAATGGTTGGTTGCTTTTGTAACTGTGAAAGATTGAGAAGAAGAAAGAAACTTAGAGACAACATTTTTATCGCTGGTTATAATCTAACTGGTCTTACAATGAGCTAGACAAATCTATGAGTCCTATGTTGAGGATACAAACAAAAACTAACAATACTTAAAATGAGTAGTGATGACGCCCGCTCGCTGAACTTAGACGCCAGGAAGATATGTCCGCTTGCTGAGGGGGTTCTCACCGAGACAGACAACCTGCAAGAAGTCCCAAGACCAGAGGGAGCTCCGGTAGGGACCCTCCAACGCTCAAGTCAGCAACCGAGGTTGCAGCTGAAGGGGAGTTTGAGAGAGCTCCTTAGAGACAGAAAGAGCTCCGAGAGTTGGAGTTCTTCTAGGATTGTAAAGTAGGTGAGCACTTGTGTTCACATACCTGGGCTTCGAGTTGACTTACCCTTTTATAGGCATTTGACATTCATATGGGATTAGTCACGTGAGATTCCATAGGGAAGGAATGTCTGTGGAACACGTGGGAGTTACGTGAGTTTGGACTGGTCGGTAGGCTCTATCCCATTGGAGAGGCGGAGCTGGTGGTTGGTGGGCCAGGTCCCATTATTCGGCGGGGCCAGTTGGTAGGTGGGCCTGGTCCCATCAACGGCATGGCCAAGCGGTAGGCGGGCCTGGCTGTGTCAGGCTGCGCGGGTCAAAAAGCAGGTAGGCCTGGCGGACAGGACCGACTTGGGGAAGTCAGGGCCGCCTCGGCTGACTTGGAGAGGTCGGGGCTGCAGAGGACTGCTGGGGTCGATGCGGAGGAGCCGGGGCAGGCGTGAGGCCGACTTGGAGAAGTTGGGGCCGCCTCGGCTGACTTGGATAGGTCGGGGCCGCAGAGGACTGCAGGGGCCTACGCGGAGGAGCCAGGGCAGGCGTGGGGCTGACTTGGAGAAGTTAGGGCAGATGTGCCCGCGCCACTTGATCGATTTTGCCGTGATTATCCATGTGGCTCCATCAGTCACATCAGATGCCCCCTCGCTCCTGAGCATGAAGGGCCACGTGCATGTTGTCTCTTGGGCAAAAGGAGCACGAAAATTCAAAAATGATTGCCAGTTATGGGGTACCTTTAATAGTGGGGGAGCTGGTGCGCTCTCCTGAGGCAGTATCGCTTTGAAAATCTTTCACAATCAAGCAGAAGGTGGGGATTGACATCAGCACCAGGCATCCCGAGAGGACGCCTCTCGAAGGATGGAAAAGGGCGGGCGCCATCATTGCTTCTCCGCTCTTCATGCATCATCATTGGCTGGGGATCGCGCTCCTCGGGCGGAACTGAGGCGGCGCGCTTCGGGCACATGCAAGATTGCCAACAGTTGGACACCCGACGCAGCGGTCGCGGGCCACGTGGCGAGATCCCGGGCAAGGCGATTCGAAGCCGGGGTATAAAGCCCTTCCTTGCGCTCGAGGAGGACCTTTACACTGTTATTGCTTCCTGTGCGACCTCCTTCCATGAGCCCTGAGTTTCCTTGCAGCCCGAGACCTTCAATCTTCATCTTATTCCTAGGCTTCAAGTTAGTTTCCCCATATTTGCTCGTTTTTCCTTGACTCATGGACCACCGGGCCATTAGGGAGGGTAAGAGACCTGTAGTAGAGTCTTCTCGCTCCTCTGACGAGGACCATGCCCCGTTAACTAGCTGAGTGCCCCGGCCGTTGGATGGAATCACCATCCGTGACCGGCCGGCGGCGAGAGACCAATCATCTGCCCGAGTTCCCCTGTGAGAGCAATCCCTATTTCCTCCAACCGTCCGGTGCCTCCTCCGGTGGCCAGTCTTGACCCAGCGGGGCCGGGGGGGTGGCCTCCACTATAACCCCCGAGGAAATAGAAGACCTTAGGAATAGGTATAGGATCCCCAGTTTCATCCGTCTGTCCGTGCCAGGGCCCGAAGACAGAGTAAACTCCAACCTTTCTGGTCAAGTTGCTCTGTATGAGGAGTTCTTTCGGTGCGGGCTGCACCTTTCGTTTCATCCCTTTTTCTTGAATTTGTTGAATAGGTATAGGTTGGTGCCGACGCAGCTGACTCCGAACTCGATTCGGATTATCTGCGCCTTTGTCATCCTTAGCTTCTTCTAGGGCTCAGAGGCTAGACTTTTCCTATTCCGAACCTTTTACAAGCTCCGCCGCCAAGGTGAGGAGGCCTGATGGGTATTCATCGCCAGGCCGGGTAGGGCCCTTCCTCTGGGTCTCCCGTCCAAGGTTAGGGGATGGAAATCCTGATTTATGTACGCCCATATGGAGGGGTGAGGGCCAACTGGAGAGAGCCCAATGTAAGCCCCAACGAGAACTCAGCTGTGGGGAGAAGGACGAGGAGTTTTTTTGCCGCCTAACCTCCTGTGAAATCCCCTCCTATAAGGAGTTGCTGTCCGAGGAGAACCTACACGAGGCCGAACTGGCCCCGATGGTTGGTGAGAACGAAGAACCTATCCTTCTCGTCCCCGGCCCGGCATTACATTATATACTCTTATTAATGTTTGATTTTGTGCAGCGATGAAAATTCCCGCCGAGAAGCTGGAGGCCGCCATGCGCCAGAAGAGACAGGCGGCCGGTGAGGAAGTGAGGCCAGCCAAGAGGGCACGAAAGAAGGTCCAGGCCGAGCCGGCCCGAATTCCAGAAGTCTCCGCGCCTCAGGTGGAAGTGGCTCCTGCGCAGGAGCCGGCTAGAGAGGCGCCGATAGAAGAAGTGGTCCCTGGCCCGGCTGGGGCTGAGGCGGTAGAGGGGGGCCAGTCGGCCCCACCTAGCAGTGCCGAGGGGGAGAACCCAGCTGCCATTGAACCAGTCATGGTGGACCTGGACCCCGAGGCAGAAGTTTCCACCGCCATTGAGCCAGCCACGGCGGGGCGAGCGGTTGATGAAGAGGGCCTCCCGGCTCCTCCTGAGCAGGAGGCTGGAGAGGCTCCCCAAACTGTTGAAGAGGGGGAGGCAACAGGAGGGGCGGCCGACGCCGGGGCGACAATGGCCGACAAGGATAGGGCCAAGCTGGGGAGCTCCTCCTAGAAGTTGATACGCACCTCGGTCCAGCGGGCGATAGGGGAGGTGCTGAGATGGCAGCAGCAGCCGGTGCCCAGACTCCCCTCCATGGAAGATGCTGGGGAGGCGGTGTACCTACTATCGAGGGCGCGGTCCTCGTGAATCAATGCAGAGATGGAGCAGCAATCCATTGCTGGAATCTTCGACATGACATTCGTGTCTGTGCTCCAGGCAATTTTTTGTCTGTGGTTCTTTCTCGATGCACTTAAATTGACATGTAGCTAACAATCTATTTGGTGCAGATGGCCAATTGGGCCTTCGCTCTTCGCGAGGCGGTGGCCCGGTCAGCTGACATGCTTGCGCGCTCCCAGGAAAGGATTAATAAGTACAAGGGGCAGTGCAAGGAGCTGACCGAGAAGCTCACTCGGCATCAAGAGGAAGCCAAGGCCCGGGAGGATGATCTGGGCGGCAAGCTCCATAAGGTGGAGAGGCGAGTGGAGGTCGAGCGTGGCTGAGCCTCCGCGGCCAAAACTAAGTTAGCGCTGGTCTCGGTCAGGTTGGAATCGGCGGGACGAGGATAGAAGAGCTAGTCCGCCAGCTGAAGCACGCGGAAGACCGGGCTGACGCGGCGATGGATGAGACCCATGCCGCCATGGAGAGGGCCTTCGCAGCGGAGATGGCGGCGATCGAGGCAGGTATGGGTGGGCCAAAGCAGTGGCCTGCACTGAGGAGGCCAGGGCCCACACCGAGGAGGCCAAGAGCCGGGCCTGGGAAGCCGAGGCGCGAGCCAGGGAGGCTGAGGCCCAAGCCGACAATGCCGTCCCTGACTTTAAAGCCTCGTCAGAGTTTGAACAAGAAGTAATTGAGGCCAGCATCGATGCCTACGCGAAGGGCTTCGACCAATGCATGGCGAAGATGTCTGCGGCCTTTAACATCAATAGCTCTGATCTTGAGATGATCTAGCCCGAGGATTTGGACGGCGAGGAATCGGAGGAGGAGGCGGTTGGGGAGAATCAGGGCCTAGCGGGCCCTGAGCTTGAAGCATTTGTATCTTCTTTTTTACTTTGTACTTTTTCCTTTCACTTTGTAACCGACTTTGGGTCGGGTTTTGTAACTGTCAAGAGATATTAATGAAAAGAACTTTTTTTTCTCCAAAGTGTTTTCCCTTGTTTTTCTCTTTATACCTATTCTGCGTGTCTGTGATGCTGCCATAATCCCGTAGACTTAGGCTTGATAATGAACGAGCTGATCTGCCAGGGCTCGCGCTACCAGTCAGGCTTGTGGTCCACTAGGTCTCGGGCCGGGTAAGCAAGGTAGTTTGTCACCGACCGCGGGGGTATCTAGATACACCTGGGCGGCCTTTAGAGCCATCTTATGGACTCACACGCAAACTTAGGGGATAGCCTGAACGGATACAAGGCTGCCGGATCCATGAACCGCCTCGGGGGTTTGTGTGCCGGTCCGGGGGGCGACTCTATCGGGTACAGAGCTATTAGGGACTTGAACCGACTCGGGGGCATCTCCCTGTCGGGCCGAGTGGTGTCCCATTAGCCTTGATACCGGCGAGCTCCTTTTGAACCGCCTCGGGGGTTTGTGTGCTGGCCCGAGAGGCAACTCGACTGGGTACAGAGCTGTTAGGGACTTGAACTGACTCGGGGGCATCTCCTTGTCGGGCTGAGTGGTGTCCCGTTAGCTGTGATGCCGGCGAGCTCCTTTTGAACCGCCTCGGGGGTTTGTGTGCCAGCCCGAGGGGCGACTCGATCAGGTACAGAGCTATTAGGGACTTGAACCGACTCGGGGTCATCTTCTTGCCGGGCTGAGTTGTGTCCCATTAACCATGATGCCGATGAGCTCCTTTTGAACCACCTCAGGGATTTGTGTGCCGGCCCGAGGGGCGACTCGACCGGGTACAGAGCTGTTAGGGACTTGAACTGACTCGGAAGCATTTCCTTGCCAGACCGAGTGGTATCCCGTTAGTCATGATGCCGGTGAGCTCCTTTTGAATCGTCTCGGGGGTTTGTGTGCTGGCCCGAGGGGCGATTCGATCGGGTACAAAGCTATTAGGGACTTGAACCGACTCGGGAGCATCTCCTTGTCAGGCCGAGTGGTGTCCCATTAGCCGTGATGTCGGCGAGCTCCTTTCGAACCACCTCGGGGGTTTGTGTGCTGGTCCGAGGGGCGACTCGATCGGGTACAGAGCTATTAGGGACTTGAACCAAGTCGGGGGTATCTCCTTGCCGGGCCGAGTGGTGTCCCATTAGCTGTGATGCCGACGAGCTCCTTTTTTGAGAACCCATTCTCGAACATAGGGAAGAAATGAGTGTAGTGTTGAAGATGATCTTTTATTGTCAATCGAGTGGGGAATACACTATTGATAGTATCGGTGAAGGTTGTCTGCATTTCAGGTATGCGGGATGGGTCGACCATTGAGCTCTTTGATTCGGTTTGCCCTCTGGTAGGGTATCTCAGCCACACGGTAAGGACCTTCCCAATTGGAGGACAATTTGCCCCCTCCACTGGCTTGGACACCTCAGCATTTCTGAGAACCAGATTTTCGGGGCTGAACACTTTGGGACGCACCCGGGCATTATAATACTTGGCCGCCCGCTGGCGGAAGGTTGTCATCCATAGTCGCGTTCGATCATGCGCCTCATCGATAACGTTGGCCCTTATCAAGACGGAGTTGCCTTCCTCATTGTAGGACTCTACGGACTGGCTTGGCAGGCCAATCTTGATGGGAATGACTGCCTCAGACCTGAAGACGAGACTAAAGAGGGTCTCGCATGTCGAAGCCCTTGGGGTCGTATGGTAGGCCCATAGCACGCTGGGAAGCTCCTCTACCCATCGGCCTTTGGATCTGTCCAACCGAGTTCTGAGTCCTCTAAGAATGGTTCGATTCATAACCTCGGCCTCCCCGTTAGTCTGCAGGTGGCCGACAGAGGTGAATCGGTGGCGAATGCCTAGTTCGGTGCAGAAAGTTTTGAATGTGGCGCTGTCGAACTATCGGCTATTGTCAGTGACGAGAGTGTGAGGCAGGCTGAAGTGGCATATGATAGACTTCCAGAAGAAAGCCTTGACCTTGCTCTCAGTGATCTTAGCTAGCGCTTCGACTTCGACCCATTTGGTGAAGTAGTCGATGACGACAAGCAGAAATCTTTGCTGGCCTGAAGCTGAGGGAATGACCCAAGGATGTCCATCCCCCATTGGGCGAAGGACCATGGGGCCGAGAGCGGGCTCAAAGGAGCGGATGGCTGACGCTGGATACACGCGTGGCACTGGTAGCTATCGCACTTTTGAACCAGCTTGGCAGCGTCTTCTCTCATGGTGAGCCAGAAGTAGCCTTGGTGGAGGGCCTTTTGGGCCAATGACTTGCCCCCCAGGTGATTTCCGCAGATGCCTTCATGGATTTTCCTGAGGGTGTAGTCGGCGTCGGCAGGTCCTACACATTTTAACAGGGGGTAGGAGAACGACCTTCTATATAGACGCTTGTCTAGGAGGGTGAACTTGGAGGCCCTCCATTTGAGCAACCTAGCTTCCTCGCGATCAGTGGGGAGAGTGCCGTCCGTGAGGTAACGGATGTAGGCATCCATCCACATCGGCTCTTGGGTGAGCGGGAGGATTTCCTCTTTGTCTTCAATGCTGGGTCTCTCCAGGTGCTTGATGTAGGCGTCCCTCGTGATACCGTCAGTTGAGGTGGCCAAACGGGAGAGGGTGTTAGCCTTGGCATTCTCGCTCCGAGGGATGTAGCTGATGTTAAAGTACGTTAGTGGAGAAACTAAGAGTCAAACCTTGCCCAAGTACTGGGCCATAGTGGGATCTCGTGCCTCATACTTCCCATTGATTTGCCCGGAGATGAGTTGCGAATCGGTGAAGGCTCTAAGCTGCCTTACTCCAAACTCCTGGGCCAGCCTTAGCCTTGCCAACAGAGCCTCGTACTCAGCCTGGTTGTTCATGGCTTTGAACAAAAACCGATGGGCATATTCCACCTTTTCTCCTTTTGGGCCCGTGAGGATGAGGCTGGCACCACTTCCTTGGGAGTTTGAGGCGCCGTCCACATGGAGGATCCAAAATTCTTCACCGTCGCTCGGCTCGGCATTTGGTCGCATCACGGAAATCTCCTTGGTCAATTCCTCCACCCAGGTGCCCTCAACCAGGAAGTCGGCCAGGACTTGGGACTTCAAAGCCTGCCTTACCTGGAAAGAGAGGTTGAATTCTTCCATCTTGATGGCCCATTTGGCAAGTCGGCCTGAGGTGTCCGGATGAGCCAGAATGGCTCGGAGGGGCTGGTCCGTGAGCACCACAATGGGGTGAACTTGAAAATATGGATGGAGATGCCGGGCGAAGATGATCAAGGCGAAGATGATCTTTTCTGTCTTGGAGTACCTAACTTCCATATTGTGGAGCACCTTGCTTACATAATAGACAGGCTTCTGAGTCCCGTCGGCGTTGGGACACACCAAAACGGAGTTGACAGCTTCTAAGGAGGCGGCGAGATAAAGGAAAAGACTCTTCCCGTCTTTCGGCTTCGATAGGAGCGGCGGGGAGGACAGGAACGCTTTTAATCCTTCGAAGGCCTTCTGACAGTCATCTGTCCATTCGAACCCATTAACCCTTCGCAAAGCTTTGAAGAAGGGAAAGCACCTTTCAGCCGACTTGGAAAGGAAACGACTTAGGGCCGCCACCCTTCCTGTGAGTCGCTGCACCTCCTTCTTGCTAGTCGGTGGCCTCATGTCGAGGATGGTGCTAATCTTTTCTGGGTTCGCCTTGATCCCTCGCTGGGTCACCATGAAGCCTAAAAACTTGCCTGCCGTGACGCCGAAGGCATACTTCTTTGGGTTCAACTTGACTTGGAAGCAGCAGAGGTTATTGAAAGTCTCCTCTAGATTGGAAACATGGCAAGAGGTGCGGGCACTCTTCGTAAGCATATCGTCCACGTAAACCTCCATGTTCTGTCCCAGTTGATCTTGGAAGACTTTGTTCATTAGTCTTTGATAGGTCGCCCCTGCATTCTTGAGGCCGAAAGGCATTACCTTGTAACAATAAATGCCTTTCTCGATCATGAAAGAGGTGTGCTCCTTGTCGCTTAGGTCCATCTTTATTTGGTTGTACCCAGAGAAAGCATCCATGAAGCTAAGAAGCTCATGGCCAGAGGTAGAGTCCACCAGTTGATCGATCCGGGATAGAGGGAAGCTGTCTTTTGGGCACGCCTTGTTGAGGTCGGTGAAGTCGATGCAGATCCGCTAGCTCCCATTTGCTTTTCAGACCATCACCATGTTGGCTAGCCAGCTGGAGTAATGTGCTTTTCGGATGTGATCTGCACCAAGTAGCTTGTTGACCTCCTTGTCGATGGCTTTTTGCCGCTCGGGAGCGAAGCTTTTCTTCCTTTGGCAAATTGGGTGGTGCTTTGGATCGATGTTGAGCTTATGGATGATTACCTTCGGAGGAATGCCGGGCATGTCGGATGCCGACTAGGCGAATATGTCCAAGTTGGCCCGCAGAAAGGTCAAAAGGTGGTCGCGGTCCTCTGGAGGGAGAAGTCCGCCGATGCGCACCGTTCTTGTCGGGTCGTCCCCAAGTGGAAAAGTCAGGAGCTACTCAGCCGGCTCTCCTCCTTTGCTGAACTCCCTGGGGTCAGGCATTTTCGAAGCCGGCTTGGCCTCCTGAGGGCTCGAAGCCGCATGGTAGTAGGGCAGGACTGGGCTGACTTCACCCCGCATCTCACAGACCCCTGGTGGGAAACTGCACAATCAGTCACCTGGTGGAGATGACCGCATCCAAAAGATTAAGGCCCGGTCGTCCGAGGATGGCATTATACGCCAAGGGGACTCACATGACTAGGAACCTCATGATAACCATGCTTTGGCGTGGCAGTGCTCCAGCTGTCATGGGCAAGGAGATTTCACCCTCTACCCTCATCGAGTCTCCTGTGAATATGACTAGAGGAGCCGCTACGGGCTGAAGAGAATCAATAGACAAGCCCATCCTAACAAATGCGTCATAAGTAAGGATGTCAGCTGAGCTGCCACTATCAACTAAGATCCTCTTTACAGGGTGCTTGGCGATCGTCATTGAGACGATGACGCCTTCATTGTTTACATTTTCTACAACTATTGAACCCCTCTGGGAATTACATTATCCGGCCCTTCTCCCCCCCTTGGCCGCTTGGATGAAGGGGCTGCCCCCCAGGACACCATTCCTACCGCTCGCTCCGTCGAGGCATTGTCGATAGTGGCCTGAGCAATTGAAGTTCCATGAGAGCCGGCACCGGCAGGGGCGCCTTCTGGACATACTTCCCAAGGTAGCCCGCTGGATGAGCTCCTCTATAGCGCGCTTTGGGCTGTAGCAATTATCGGTGTCATGGCCATAGTCTCGGTGGAAGCGGCAATAGCGGCTTTTGTCGCAGGGAAGGCCCTTCTTCATAGGAGGAGGTCACTGGAGGTAAGGCTCACCCTCAATCTCCATGAGGATATGAGAGCGAGGGGCAAGGAGAGGCATGAGCTTGCTTTCTAGAGGGGCGAGACTTCGACATCGGTTGTCTGGTCGATGAGTCGGCTCAGGCTTCCGGGGACGAGGGGGTTCGCTTGGCTCAGGACAGGCAGGCTTTCGGCTGGATCCCCTTGCAGACTCTCGGCGGGTGAGGTCGGCCACATCCGTGCGGATGTACTTCTAGGCTCGGAGAAGGAGGTTGGAGTAGGAGCTGGGAGGCTTCTTGTCCAAGGAGAAGGTGAAGCGGGAAGGGAGGAGTCCCGCTTCAATGCCAACGTTGCCACAGTGTCGTCTAGGTGGTATACTTCAAGGGCGACAGTCTTGAATCGGGCTACGAAGTCCCGAAGTGACTCTCCCTTCTTTTGGTGCATGGAGAAGAGGCTGTCCGCCACTCGCGGGATCCTCCGGCAAGCATCGAAGTGCACCAAAAATATCCTTTCCAGCTTCCGAAAGGAATCGATGCTGTAAGGGGACAGACGTGAGTACCAGGTGCGGGGCTTTCTGCAGGGTGATGGGGAAAGCCTTGCACAAGAGGGCATCTGTAGCCCCCTGCACTTGCATGAGTGCTTTGTAACTTTCAAGGTGATCAAGGGGATTTGTCGTACCATCGTACGGATCCAATTGAGGGAGGCAAAATCTGGAGGGGACGAGCTTCTCCAATATTCGACGGGTGTAGGGAGGACGGGTGTCGTATTCCTCCTCCGGCTGGTTGTTAATTTTTCTGGCGAGTTCATCCAACCGTCAGTGGTACTCATCCAGGCACTCTTCCGCCTAGCGGCTGATTGCTGGCACCCTCCTGGATGGATCGGAGGATGATGAAGAATAAGATGGAGAAGAACGCGGGAGGTGAGACCTCCGCTTTGGTTCCTCTTGGCGCCGGAGCTCCAGGGAGAACCCACTCGGGTCATGATCGGGGGAACGCGGCCTCTTAAGGAGCTCCCGACAAGGCCTCCTGGGAGAGGCTCGACGATGGCCAGCCCCTTGCTGGGGGGATCTTCCCCTCGCGGACTGCTGGCTAGCAGTCGGTGGAGCAGTCTGGTGTTGGGTGGCCACGGACTGTTGCTACTGGAGTCCTTGGACCATAGCAGTGAGGGCTTGGACTTGTTGGATGAGTGCTGCCAGCTGATCAGCTGGAGCAGCTGCATCTGATGGTGGGTGAACAACCGGGGAGTTGGCAGTAGGAAGGTTGACTTCCTGCTGCTTAGCTGGTGGGGGATGCCCCCCAGGGTAGCTGGAGGAGGCGTCTTGAGCTCGTGTCACCACCATTTCTCAAGGGACAGAAGGGGAATGTTTGCGAGTGGATGCTATGGGTTCGCCTTCCTTCTGCACGCTTGCCCCCCTTCCTGCGCCAATCTGATGACACCCGCTCGCTGAACTTAGATGCCGAAAGATGTGTTCGCTTGCTGAGGGGGTCCTCACCAAGACGGACGACCTGCAAGAAGTCCCAAGACCGGAGGAAGCTCCGGTAGGGACCCTTCGATGCTCAAGTCAGCAACCGAGGTCACAGCCTAAGGGGAGCTCGAGAGAGCTCCTTAGAGGCAGAAAGAGCTCCGAGAGTTGGAGTTCTTCTAGGGTTGTAAAGTAGGTGATCACTTGTGTTCACATACCTGGGCTTCGAGTTGACTTACCCTTTTATAGGTATTTGACATTCGTATGGGGATTAGTCACGTGAGATTCCATAGGAAAGGAATGTCTGCGGAACACGTGGGAGTTACGTGAGTTTGGGCTGGTCGGTAGGCTCTGTCCCATCGGAGAGGCGGAGCTGGTGGTTGGTGGGCCAGGTCCCATAGATCGGCGGGGCCAGTTGGTAGGTGGGCCTGGTCCCGTCGATGCATGGCCAGGCAGTAGGTGGGCCTGGCGGACGGGACCAACTTGGGGAAGTCAGGGCCGACTCGGCTGACTTGGAGAGGTCGGGGCCACAGAGGACCGCTAGGGTCGATGCGGAGGAGCTGGGGCAGGCATGGGGCCGACTTGGAGAAGTTGGGACTACCTCGGCTGACTTGGAGAGGCAGGGACCGTAGAGGACCGCCGGAGCCGGCGCGGAGGAGCCGGGGCAGGCATGGGCCGACTTAGAGAAGACGGGGCAGACGTGCCTGCGCCACTTGGTTGATTTTGTCGTGATTATCCACGTGGCTCCATTAGCCACATCAAGTAGCAAGAGTAAGATTTGCTCCATTATGATTTGAAACTTAGAAACTACTACTTTGCATGTGGAAGAAAAGTTGCGTATCCCCAATCCTGTAATGGCTAGAGCCCCATGCATTGAGCCTTATCTTTTTTTCACTTAAAATTTTTGTAGCCAGAAGTTGAACCAGATCAACTAAGTGTGGAAGTATTACTCAAACCAATTGCTCATGCTGTTATCAATATCTAGCAAAGCATTGCCAGAGTGAGGTAGTTAATTGGTTATTAAACAATCAAATTTGGGGAAAAAAATGCTTGAGTTCGTTCAAAAACAAGCATGCCTACACTTCTCCAGAATGATATATCATCCATTACCATTTAAAAATAATTAGACATCTCAAGCAGATATAACAACAAAGCCTTAATCCCAAATTAGTTATAGTCTGCTACATAAATCTTTTTTCTTCATTCAACTTTGTTCTAAATTATATTTTTATAAGATCCAAAAATTTTAAGTTTTTTTTATCACTTCTTTCCATATGGTTTTTAATCTACCTTTATCTCTTTTTTTCTTTATATATATCAAGTCACTCTTCCATATAGGTACATCTCTAGATCTATATTACATATATCAAAATCATTTAAATCATCCATAATTTATTCTTGATTGGAGCTACCTTTACCTTTTTATGAATAATTTTATTTTTTATTCTAATTTTTTTTGTATTACCACACACTTATTTTAACATTCTAATTTCTGCCATATTCATCTTATGTACATTTTTTTTTAATTATCCAGCATTCTATGCCATAAAGCATAGATGGTCTTGTGGTTGTTTATAATTTTTTTCCCAACTTTGTAGGTACTCTACAATCATATAATATTTTAATTGTACTTCTTTAGTTTATCCAATCTTGCTTTAATATGGATAATATCATTCTCAATCCTTTCTTTATGAATAATTGATAGTAAATATCAAAATGATCATTTTTAGTAGCTTCATGGTTTATAATTATTTTACACTCATCATTATTTCTAATTGTATTAAAATTGCATTTCATGTATTTTGTTTGTCCTACTTAATCTAAAACCTTTAGATTCTAATGTATTTCACCATAGTTCTAATTTACGATTGACTCAGCACCTTAGTTTTATCTACTAATATTACATCATTTGCAAATAATATGCACCATGCAATATCATCCTACATATGTCTAGTAAGCTCATCTATAATTAAAGCAAAAAGATAGGGATTAAGAGCAAATCCCTGATATAAGCCTATTGTAATAGAAGATTCGCTAGTATTATCATCAGTAGTTCTTACACTAATAATTGCCCTATCATATATATCTTTTATTATGTTAATACACCTAACATGTACTTTCTTTTCTGCCATTCATCATAAAATTTTAAGGATCCTATCATATACTTTCTCTAAATCAATAAAAACCATATGAAAATCTTGTTTATTTACTTTATACATCTCTATTAACCTTCTAAGAAGAAAAATTGCTTTTATGATCGACCTTCCTAGCATAAAACCAAATTGATTATCTAATATTTTGTAATATATCTCAATCGATGTTCAATTACTCTTTCCTAAAGTTTCATAATATGATTTATGAGTTTGATATCACAATAATTAGAGTAGTTATGAATATTTTCTTTATTCTTATAAATTAGTATTATAATGCTCTTTTTCTATTGATTAGGCTTTTTTTAGTTTGCAAAATCTTATTAAATAAATTTTTCATGCACTTTACTCCAGCATTACCTAAACCTTTCCAAACTTCCATAGGATTCTTATCAAGTGCCACAGTTTTTTCTATTTTCATCATTTTTATAGAACCATTTACTTTAAATATTCTAATTTTATGAGTATACAATATAACTTTATTCTCAATGGATCTAAAGAGCATCCTAAATTATCTATACATTTTTTATTTAATAATTTATTAAAATAGTTTCTTCATCTTTCTTTAATCTCTTTCTTCTTAACCAAAACTTTTTTATTTAACATAAAACATATCTTTAGTTTTTTGTCTCTTACTCTTGTAATTTTATGTCTTTCTCTCCATCTTGAATTTCTAACTTATGGTTTAATTTTCATATGTCTTATATCTAACCTTTCATATCTTTTTAACTTCTTTCTTAACAATCTTATAGTTTTCATATGCTTCTCTATTATTACATTTAGCTAATTTGCTATAGTACTCTCTTTTCGCCTTAACAACTAATTAAACTTTCTTATTTCATCATCAAAATTTTCTATCATATAGTTTTTTTCCTTTCAACTCTCTTAATACGTCTATAGCTACTTTTATAATACTAATTATTTATAATTTGAATATCGACTTGGTTCTAAATAGAACAGATTGGAGGAAGTAGATTCATGTAGCCGACCCCATGTAGTTGAAAAAAGGCTTAGATGAGTTGAGTTATCTCTTCCTATCTGGTATTATTCTCTCTATCTATACTCTATTTTTTCCCCCTTCATCACTTTATTTTTAAAAATTATTAATTTCTTTTCTTTTAAATCCACTATCTAATCCTTGGATTCTTATACCTTATAGTCTTTGTTCTCTATTTTTTAATACATACATTTATAACCATTAATCTATGTTGTGTAGTTAGACTCTTATTCGATATAACTTTGCAATTTTTACAAAACACTCAATTAATCTAGTAATTTTTTTTTATTTGATTAGCATTATATCCATTTTTAAAAGTTATCAAATGAGAGTCCTTTTTAAAATATGTATTAGTTAATATTAAATCATATGTTATAAACTCTAAAATGGCATTTATCTTATCATTTTTATCTTCCAATCCATAATCTCCATATACTCTTTTAAATGGGATAGAGGTGGAGATGGAGAGATTTTTGAAACTCCGTTGGGTTTGGTGATGAAGTCTTCATCCCTAAAACCATCCCCAAATTTTGGTCATTTTCTCCAATTATAAATTATTTTATATCCTTATTATAGGTGATTATTTATATAATGTTGCTAAAAATGTTTGTAATGATATAAATGATATGTCGGATCTATATATTTACTTTAGGTTATGTTTTATTTAGTTATATATATATAACAGATGCAATTATGTTAATTTGGGCTTCTAGTTAAATGGTAAGTCATTATGTTTAAAGTGTTCAGAAGACTTTTATTATTGAAAGGTATTCTGCACCCAAAAAGTTTAATCTATTTAAGAAAAAAGAAGTAATTGATAATTATTATTAGTCAAACTAAGCATGCATCAAACCTATCATGACTAGGGCCACAAATGGATTGAGCCAAGTTAGATCATGATTAATCCCTATCTTATTCGATTTTATATTCATATCATTATTTTAGACCTAAACCTAACTCATTTGTTGATCAAGTTAGGTCGGGTTAGGTCTATGATAAAACTTTAAACCCAATGATCATTAGAATTGGTTCAAAGTCAAATATGACTTGAATCCAACTCAAAAGTTAGGATTCAAGATGAGATTAAATTGGATCATATTTGCACTTGAATCAAGCATTTAATTATTGCTTTACAACAAAAATATAATAATTAATATTTTCTTATTTTCTGCACTCCCAATTTTTCATTTTTGTGAGAAAAATTTAAAACGTTCAGACACTGCAAGCCATTATACTTCTAATGCCTATCAACAAATGCAATATCCAGAAACAAATAATCATATCTATTTTAGTCCAATAACAGAAGGAAATATTAACAAAAAGAGCAATAAAGAAATTTGAGAGATATTACAACTATTCATTTAACTATTCAAAAATGAAGGTTCCTTTGTACATTGCTAGCAGCAATTTCACTAGCAGTTCAGAGAATGACAAATCAACACAACAACATAATAGCTGTCAGCATAGCTGACTCTCAATGGCTAACTTGCCATGTGAAATAAATCCTAAGAAGGATTCGTAACCGAGCTTTTCTAGAAAGTTGCGCTCTCTTTTCTAGCCATCATCCTCAAGCTCAATTGGTCTCCCATCAGGAAGCTTCCTGAAAATTGCAAATTCAAAGTAAAACAAACTAGCCTAGAAAAAATGGACTTTAATTTGTGATACATATGCAACAAGAATCCGGTGTCAAACTAATAGGAGAGAGAGACCTCTTAGGGATAAGTTTCTCATCTGACAAAGCCTTCTCTAGCCTTTCTTCGAATGGGGTTGCGTGCCAACTAACCTTTTGATCCTGATTAAGAATCCAATATTAATCTTGGCATCAGCATGGAGTGAAAAAATGAGGAAATAGAAAAGTATACCTCCTTATACTTGTTTGTTGTGTTTGGAATTCCATTTTCATCCCACCACTTGGGCGAGCTATGGGAAAGCTCACAGTATCAATTCCCATAATTGGCTTGCTTGCACCATAACTCTTTTCAGAATGGGTTTTTTCCTTTGTGAAATTGTTGCTGTTCCCTATATCAACCTTTGGAAGTGGAGGCTTTGGCCATTGAGATAGGCTTGCAATAACAAGGTTTGGAGTGTCCACATTTGAATTCAGTAGCTCTCCACTATTGAAAAGTGAGGTTGGGCTACTCTGACTTTTATCACGAACAGATTCCTCACTGGAAACTGTGTCTTGGACTTGGATTATCCTGTCATTTGGAGATGAGAATCTTTGGGATTCAAACAATTTGGAATCCATAGGCGCTGGAGCGAGTGAAATCTGCTGTGTTCTCCCTCTATAATCTGGACAACGAATTTTCTTTTCTTGCTTAGGATTCGCAGCTGATTGGCTAAGAGAAGTATCTTCTCTCAGAGTGTTCCAGTGCGGTAAGTTCTCCACAGGCTTTAAAACAGGATACACATACTGCATCCGGCAGATCCTACTGCTCTTCCTAGTTCTGAGATTCTCCTGGTTGTTGGGAAAAACCGTTCCAGGAGTCTGCATTTCATCAGTTAAATTCAATGGAGTAGGATAAGGTGAATCATTAGAACCCAACACTGCAACCTTGCTGTCAGATTTAGATGGAGAAATATCCAACATAACTGCTTCAACATTTGACTCAACTGCAGACGCATGCTTATTCTCCTCGCAATGCACAAACTTTGTTGAAGTTTGATGATCATCAGAGTTACAGCTGCATAAAAAGAACAAACAGGATCATAAGTAACACTTTCTGGTTGCAAAGAACAAGAAATGTCATTTAAGATTTTATGGTTGTTTAAGTATGGCGAGAAAAATTAAGAATTTTACCCTCCAGACTTGTGTTCCAGAAAATCTGAATTATCCACTTGAGTTGGAGAATCAGAAATAAGATTCAATTGTTCATTCCGTTGAAGTTTCTTACAAGATGCTGCAGGAAGCAGGGAATGGAAATCCATATGTACACCATTCTCTTCAGGAGTTTGAACGATTATTTTTCCTGATGCTTTCCGAATTTCAGGAGGAGTTTCAAGTAATGCACCACAAGACTTTAGATATTTGGCCTGTCCGAATAAATCAGCAATTCAATTCTTTGAATGCCAATTTTAAAAAAATTGAGTATCATAGCATCTAAACCAAGCTCGTACCATAAATCAAGAGAAAATTTTAAAAGATATAGGAAATGATAAAAAATACTAAGTAATGCCACAGATGTATAAGGCATCCTAAAATTCATGAATAAATAGATATTTTGTAGTGTAATAATGCAAACACCCATAAAAGATAGCGCTCTAGAACAAAAATAGCAAAACCACACATGGATAGTGATGTAATTCATCTTCGTTCAGGGTGCAGAATGCCCAGTGAGCGACTAATTTCTTACTCTGTTTCATGAAAAGGGTAATTCCAACACTCAGATTCATGTCATAAACTCTTCAGCGAAACTGAAGCACTTGACTTTGTTTTATGGTAGCCACAAGCGACTAACCTTCCTTTGCATCTATCAGATGAAGACATCACTGGATATTTTAAAAAGCATCTAGTCTTCAGGGAGGAAAAAAAAAAGGACGAATGACCAACCAAAAAAAAAGCTCTTAGCATATTCATCTGTCTTCCGTAGTAACCTTGTATATGTCAGCGACATTCAGAATGAACAGAGCACACAAGAATGAATAAAAACCATTTAAAATTGAGCAACTATTGAAGAAATGGGCAATATCACAAGGAAATATCCCAATCAAGTTCACTTATAACAATGAAATCCAACAAAAAAATAATCCATATAAATTCAAACAAGGAAATAACTGGATATATGCTTGGTATAAACAAACAATATACAGTCTTGCAGAGCATATAAGCAGAAGTTACTTACAGCATATCAAGCCTGTAAAAGTAAAAAATGTGCATAATCATATATCTCAATAGATGGTACGGTAGGATAACCATGTTCATAAACTCCCAGCATGCATGTCTACCCAATTTTCCATGTGCTGTTGCATTCATCATATGAATTGGTACGTGGGTGATAAGCGTGTGATAAGAGTGCACTAAAATACAAATATGCTAATTGGCTTTTAGATTTGTCTCTAGGGGGCCATTGCTTGGTGCAATGGTGAAAGCCTATTTATGCTGCACCTACAGATGAATGAAATCAATTCAGTAACTGATTTTCATTTTTTTATACTAGGCTATCGAAGCCTGAACAATCATAAGAGGACCATTGCAGATGCTTTAGGGCCTGTCTGGAATAACTCTTTTCCCAACTGTTGGCCAACAACTATATCACATAACTACCAGTAAAGAGTTATTTAAAGGCATCACAGCAGTCAATTTTAACAGGGCCTTAGGCTACTGAAGACACTTTGAAACTTATACAGAATATTCAAGAGGAATCTGCACCAGTAAATTGAATCAAATTGAAGAAGATTGTCGTTATACTGTTTCAGCAATCTTCATTGCACTGCCTCCATGACATTGTTGCCAGTGGCCACAACTTCTATAACCCATCCATTTGATATGATCTTTTAAGCAGCTCAATTACATGTGTATTTCCGATTACTTTCCCTCTGACAACCAAAGGACCTGTGACCACCAATAGAAACATTACTCCTTCACCCCTTTGGTCTTGGAGATCCTCATGATGCCTCAAAGGAACAGCAAGCACATCATTGTTGATGTCCTCATGTTCCTAAAAGAGCGGCCAACATTTCATGGTTAATTGCCTATTTTATAGACAAACTTGATTTGTTTCAAATGTTAAGTATTCCCAACTGCTTTCAGCTGTTTCAATAAAGTTCCAAGATGCTGCTTCTTTCTTGTCCTTCTGCGGTATTAAGTTCATAATTTCATGAGTTTGGTCAGGTTATTTGTTTAATTTTCTTTGCTTCTTTCTCCATTTTCGTTTCAATCATGAATAATAAATTTAGCAATAATTCTTGCTTATATTACTCCCTGCTTTCCATATTTTCAACCCCCTCTCTCTTATAGCATTGATTTCTAATTTTTTTTTAATCTACCATTTCTAAGTTCTCAAACTTCTTTCTCACACATGAGACTCTGGATGAAATCCAAAGCCTTGCTAAGAAATCAGTAATGCCGAAGTGATCCACCATATCAGCATTGTAGTGGTCCCTAATCCTTTCTAACAAAGACTACATCCTTCAAGGATTACTTTTTCGGTTTCTTGTGTAAAGTAATGCCCAGGTTGCATCATCTTTAGCACCTACTGTACCCCAATTCCCTCCCTGAAATATGAATGGCCACCTTTAACTAGGAATACAGATTTATGTGAGCCATATAATCATAACCTGCTGATCCTCCAGTGCCGCTTTTGTCATGTGAGCCACATAACCATAATCTGCTGATCCTCCAATGCTCACTAATGCTGTAGTCCATGCTGGATCCTTCAGCTAGTGACATCGTTTCTTCAAGTAAATTGGACAATTTCAAATTTTGGCATTTTCTTCTTCTTCACCTACCTACTTATTTTTTCTAACACTGGGACCACTGTTTTAATTTCCAGGCGGCCTTCTTTATTATTTGGACCACTAGCAAGTCAACAAAACTGACGGACCTAAATTTGAAGCCAAGCGCCATGAAGAACCAATTAAATAAGGAAGGCGAAAAAAATCCTAGGAAACAGGTTTTGGCAGGTTTGGCTTACCTTTATTTGTTATGGTTCACCTTTTCATGCTTATAGATGAAATACACACCAGTCAGAGAAAGTGCCAAATTGGAAAGCTTTGGCATCATTTCAGGGAAAATGATAAAAGTCCTAGCATATGGGCAATATAACTATCTTGAAGCTATCCTAATAAATTGTATTAAAAAGGCTACCAAGGATGGCTGTTGGGAGATACCTGAGAGGAACCATAAAAAAACATATTATGAGGCTGGCAACAATGACAGATATGAGGTAGGTTAGCTGCAGGAGCCAGAGAATACCACTAGATGAGGCAGCAAGAGTTGGAAATAACAAGGTGTGTAAGAAACCAAAAAGAAGTCCCCATCAAAACACGATTATATTCATGCACAGCCTTGGCCCATAAGTCCAAAAAAAAACATATAAAATCCTGCTAATGCCTACGACTTATGCTTTAGTAGTTAATTAAGTGTTGGTAAAGCTATACTCAGATCTAAACTAAATGAAGAACCTAAGAAGAAAGAAGGGTAAAGGAAAGCCCCTGGAGATGGATAATGGGCCTAAAATTTTTTGGAAATGAAATATAGACCAATCAGCAAGTTTGATTGATAATATTTGGCCTATTTTAAAGTATAAAACAAGTTACGCCATCCTGAAACCTCATTGAAAATTCAGTCTCTCAGTAGCATCCAAGCAACTTGGTGATATAAAGTATAACGAGCTAGGATTTTATCTAAAAATGCTAGCAAAGAAGGTATTATTTAAGCTCCTTGATCTTGTATAAGTATTCAAGATCTCATCAATGCATAGCAGATGTGGAACTAAACATACACTGGTTAGACTCTCATAGAAAGAGTGCCTTTCAAAGTATGAAAAGTTGGACAACGTAGATGAACCAAAAAAAAAAAAAGAAAAAAACAAAGGAAGTTAGTGTAGGGTGCTGAGGCGAAAGAGTTGTGTCGGACAGCAAACTAGCAGATTTGCAATTGGAATTTGGAATTAAGTTAGAAGGCAACCGACCTAGTGAAGGGAACATGCAGTGACCAAGAGATTAAGAAAAAGGCATCCTTAGATGAAACTAAGCCCTGATGGATAAAGGGGGAATGGGACTTGATGGACAGAGGGTGTGATGTCCAGTAGTTTTGGTAAGACAGATTGGTTCTGAAGGCCATCAAACTACTTGCAACAAAACATCAGTTCAAGTAATACCACCATGTAACATCCAAGATGAAGTAGAATTGTGAACGCACTCATGATCCTGGATTAGTAATAGAAACTTAACATATACAAGTAGAAAGATGTTACACAAAAACCAAGCAACATGACATTAATACATAAAAAAATATATAAATCAGTATACTCCAAGAGATTAGCTAGAGACCTATAATCACAAATGAGAATACAAAATACAAGCACAAAATATTAGGAAATAAATCATAACAACTTGCTGAATTGGTGATAATAAATCATAACAAAATTCAGCAAAATTCATCAATATCTACAACACGAAGAGAATGCGGGCCAAATAATAATAAAACAAAAGCATAACCAATACAGCAAACTATCGTTCTGGGGAAACGAATATTAATCACGGTATAATTTATCATCCGCACCTCATGCTCAAGATCGCGCTAATGCTGTCCTCGTCAAAATCTTCTTGTAAACTTGGACGTAGTACTTGCCCACATGGAGAGTCTTCTCTTCAAAATTTATTAAAAGATCGGGAAGAAAGAAAAAAAAAAGAAAGAACTCAGTTCTAATGCCAAATTCTACATATAGTTATCTTCCTACGTATATCCGAACGCATGGATTCCGAGATCAGATTTTTACCTTCGCACAGTATCACAGCATCAAATTGATTCTTTGAAACCAGGGGATCCTGAGCAATCCATAGAAAAATCATAAAAGACTTCAATTTAGACGTCGAAACGGCAATCACCCAATCAAACAGAAGATTCTGTCTCACCCTGTTCTTAGAAGGGATCGAGTTGGTCGACAATCGAACATTCCTCCGATCTTCATCGCCTTTGATCCGAAAGCACGCGAAGAAGCAACCCATGAGCGCGGCCTCCAAGAAACCTAAAACCTCTTTGATTGCTCGAAACTTGGAGCACTTCATTGATCAAGAAATGAAGAGGGTTTAGAGATAGGAGCAGCGAATCGCGGATTTCAGACGAGATCTGGGAGGGATTACGGTTTGGGGGAAGGAAATTGGGGTTGAGAAGAAGGGAGGAGGGGGGGGGGATTTATCGAATTATTTAGGGTTTTGAAATTTGAATTAGTTCCGAGAGGGAAAGGAGGGTGAGAATAAAAAATAAAAAAAATTGGACCGTTTTATTTTCCATTAATGGACGGAACCCGAACCGTGTTACTCCGGTTGGATCACATTTCAAAATAAATAGAAGGCTGTGATTTTATTGACAGATTTGGAGAGAATGAGAGCAGAGGATTTTGCATTGATGATAATTAAATTTTCTACTCTGATTTTTTTGTCATTTTTTTTAAAATTTTTTATGAGTATTGATTTTGCTCAAGCCTAAGGGCCAGCATAAATTTATTGGAAATCTTGATATATTGATATTATTATTTTATTTGATATATATATATATATATATATATATAATGCCAATGGATTTGATAAATATATATATTTATTCTTATTATTTATTTTAAAGATATTAGGTTTGAAGATTTTCTAGAACTAATTAATAATTATCAAATATTCATGTCACCTTTTGATATTGTAGATGGCTAACTTTTTAAACACTAGTAAAGTTTAATGAAGGATTTGTTTTAGAATGATGTTACGATGGAATTCAAAATCACAAGAAGTTGCACTTCAATTGATTTGTCCAGTAATTTGATTTTACTTTCATAATGTATAATTTTTATTTTTTTAAAAATAATTTGCATGTTGTATATGTGAAAATTTACTAATTTTAAATTATTTTCTTGATATAATAAAACTTTATTGTTTATCCAATTTGCACTCCTTTCTTATCATTGCATAATATTATCAAGAAAATGATTACCAATAATTATAACTATGAAAGCCTGAAAAGATATTATTTGATGCCTCAAAAAACTTAATAAAATCTACCTTTTTCATTGCTATTTAAGCTTTTATTTATATATAATCTCTCTCTCTTTTTTTTTTTTTTTTTGATAATCTTGGAGGACTTTCAAATCCAAAACTTGGTTTTGAATCCCAGCTTTTAGGCCATAATTTCAAACATGCCATTAACATAAAAATTTCTTTATTTGGTCAAATTTGTTCAGGTACAATTCATGATCATAAAGAATTGCATGCGGCAATAAAAGATAAATTTATACTAAAAACAAAACTTTTATGATTATTTCTATTAGTTATAGATATTTTTAGAAAAAATACCCCTTTGCAGTCAAAAGAAAATCCTACTTAAGGATAGAGCTCAGAAATTTAAATCAATGGATTATAATCAATTTTATTATTTAATTAATAACAATAAAAGAGAATAATTTTATGTAATTAATAAAAAATAGTTTTCTTAAAAAAAATACTCATTCAAATTATACATTAACTAAGGTTCCTTTTTTTTATATTAACTTTTGGATGTTAGGCTATTTCTCATTAGAAATAGTTGTTAAGTCAATAGTTGAGATCAATCGCTATCTCTATGTAATAGAATGTATCTATGCAATAGCACTGATTTTTTGATGAGACAAAATCTAAGACTAATTCTAAGCATTTGTTCTCAAAATCAATTATAAATCTTTTAGGTGATCTAATTCATTGCTCATTAAGAAAGAGACTCATCCACTATCAGCCAATTAAAATGGCATCATATTGTGTTGGTTCAGTATGTTCCCACTTGCAAGCTTTCCTATGTCTTCTCCATTGATCTTTTTTTTTTTTTCCACTATCTTTCACTATTTTTGAAAAATGTGAAAACTTTTTTCAAGGCATGGAAGATTTTCTACAAACCCTCATCAACTTTTGATGTATGGGAAACTTCTCTTTGAAACCCCTCTTCACAGTGCCATGGGTGGATGACCCATCAAAAAGGCAATTTTTCTAAGGCTGTGTTTGAAATAAGGAATAAGAAGGATATCCCCTGGATATCCCTTCTTATCCCAAAAGCTATAACTAGAGGAGATAATTCTGAAAAGGTTTAACTAGAAGGGATAACCCATGTTTAACCATGGGTTATCCTCTGAACGTATTCCCTAGGGACCCAGAATAACTAGAGTTATCCCTTGATGGCAAAGCTGTTATTTAAAAAAGATGATTATCCTTTGAGCTATTCCCTGAATAAATACTATCCTATACACTTATTCAGGGATAGCTTTTCATGAATCAAACACTACCTAAGGGTCCTATGGCAAGTATATAAATGTTGACTACTATTTTTTTTCCTTTTTTGGGTGTGGTATATATATATATAAAGGAAACAACAAGCAAAAAAACAGAATAAGAAAAGAAAACTACTGAAATTGAAAATAAGTACCTTGAAAAGAATCAAACTATAATGGAACTATTGGTAATGATCTCCAATCTTGTGCAATTATCAGCTAACTAATCAGCTGTGATGATCTTTCTCTATGAGATAGCTTAGAATACTTGAGCTTAGAAGCAAACTAAATGATGCCATTAGGCAAAGGATAAGAACACCTAATATAGAACCTTTTGATTCAATTAATCATGATATAGGAAACTTCTTCCAAAATGATATTGAGATAGTCTCCTAAATATCAGCAACTCACTACCATCCACCCCTGAGGTACAGTTCAGCATAGGAAATAGAAGGACACCTTCAGTTGTAGACTAGAGAATTTTTTAATAAGTAAATAACATGCAAAGGCCTAAAGGGACAGGATGAAGAAACTTTATATATGTGGGCTAACCTTGTTATTTCAAGTTTGTTCAAGATAATTGTGCTTGATGTGCTCATTGATGGGTTACCTCATGACCACCACCTTGTGATCCAATTCACATTCCTTGCATGATCCTAACTATTTAATTTGTAAGTTGAGAGTTTTTTCTACTATCATTATTTCGATTTAATTTGTTATTTTTATTTCTATATAAATTTAAGAAATGAAATATGAAGATTAATATTGAAATAGCATTTAAACAAAGCTCCCGCTGCTTCTTGATTTCATTTATGCTCTCCTTTTGAAAACAATAAATATTTACAATCAAAAGTTTTAAAAAATTTGCAAATAATTTAAAAATATAAAAGGGTTTTATCATATAGTGTTGCTTAGCATGGTTCATTTTCTTCTTAAAATTTTAAAATTAGAAAATAGGAAACACGAATTATACTAAAGCAAGGCCATAAAGAAAACTAAGAAAATAAAAGATAAATCAAATGCATACTATGCTCACCATCTTTATTGCCTTTTTTTTTTCGTTTCATTTCATTTTCAATCTCCTCTAGCAATGGCAAGAAAAGTACCATTTTTATATGCAACAACACATGTCATTTGAAACTTCAAACCTAGAAATTGCATGTCAAAAATCAACAAATATGTTTCTATGTTATGATGTAATTTGGCAGGGCAAAAATTAATCATGGATGCAATATATTTGTCAACAAAAACCTACATTTTAATATTATAAGTATATGGCCAGAATGCTGCCATCAAGGCTGGAATCAAGACCCCATTAATTTATGGAACAACAAGGACAGGGTTGCCAACCATTTTATGCAAGCCCTTTTGACAAGTAATTTCACTGCATCACATCTATAGTTTAGGAGCTCAACTTTTCTACAATCTTTACTGTAGGAACTTTGGGTCGCTTGAGAACGTGCCAAATTTGAAGTAGTTGGTTTTAGCTTATTAAAACTTGCCACCAACTACACCAATGGCTAAGTTGGAGTGGATTTGATGCAACCACTGCTTCCGTGGTCCAACTAATGACTGGAACGAAGAAAAGAAGTGATGTGATGTTACAATCGCTAGGGACAAAGTCCCAAGCTCTAGTGGAGGTACGGTTTAGGAACCAAGACAGAGACAACTCAACAATTTGAGTATATCAACCCTAGCCATTCAAAAGTGGCTCATTTAGCCGAGTTTTTTTTTTATACAAACGAATGATCATACTAATCTCATGCGAATCATCTTTGATAAGTACAAATACAAAATTTGCAGTAGTAAAAAAGGATAGGGTCGCCGACTTTCATATCCATGATCCGCATATGCTGAGCCACAGAACTAGCCACCCAATCCACCGCTGAATTGACTTCACAATAAATATGGCAGATCTGGACGCAGTCATACTCCCGCAGGATAGACCAGATATCCGAAAGCATCGGATTCACAGGCCAAGAGGGCACTTCTCCTTCTGCAGCCAAGAGATGACCGACATGGAATCACCCTCAATCAAAAGCCTTTAGTATGAAGAATTCGAAAGGCATAAGAAATACACCCAAGCTGCATAGAGCTCCGACATAGGGACGGAAGAGTCAAGAGTACCAAACCCTCCAGCAGCCAACAGATCACCGTAATGACCGCGGATAACAAAAGCAGAACCAGCAGCTCTACACGGACACTCCCATCAAAGTTGATTTTGACGAACCCTAGAGGGGGGGCTCCCAGGCGATGAAAACCGTATGATGGTTCGCTGCCGAAGCAGCAGGGGATCCCCAGAGGCCAGAGACGTCAGAACCAACACGGGCACAGTCCGCCACCATGGATCTAATCTTCCTCACAGTCCTATGAGCAGTAATGGAATCATCTGTGAAAATAAGCTGATTCCTAGACAACAGATGTGATAAGCCGTCGAAGCCCAAAGACCACTTTTCTACTGGTGATCCCTTCGGAGATCAAGAAGGAAAGAAGAGCGAGGGAGCCCAACTCAGCCAGCCTAACGGAATAACCGACCATATTCCAAATCTACCGAGCTCTGGGGCAGATGAAAATAGCATGCTCAGTAGACTCCTCCCCAAGCCTACACAAGGGATAAATCGACTGGATAGCCATACCCCTCCGAGAAAGGAGGACACAAGTAGGAAGGCAATCCCACAGAAGCTTCCAAATAAACAGCTGAATCCTTGGAAGAGTGGGAAGCTTCCAAATCCACCCCGCATCCTCCGATCGCTGGGCCACAGGCCTGAAAATCTTCATCAAATCCCTGGTAGGAGCTTTGGAGAGACAGGACCTCTGCTAGACCCTAAAATCAGATAACCGGCTAGGAGTAAGAGGCATGGAGAGAATCTGCCTAGAAAGCTCCACGCGAAGAATCGGGTCACCGAGGGGATATGCCAAGCAGGGGGATCAGACGAAATCAAATCCTTGACCCTTAAGCTGCATGGGACATCAATACTCATAAACGAAGGCCACCGAGAGAGAGGAAGGTCAGAAATCCAGGTGTCCTGACTAACGTCAATCGATGATCCATCTCCAATCATCCAAGAGATATTACCCAGAATAGCCTGGCCAAGCCGACATACTTCCCTCCAAAAAGAGGAACATCCCCGAGGCGGACAGATATGCAAGGCAGACGTCCAATCCCCATACCTAGCACGCATCAGAGTGCTCCAAAGACAATGTGGCTCAGAAGGAATCTCGATGCATGTCTGGCAAGAAGGGCCTCTCTTCTAACACTGAGAGATTGGATCCCAAGACCGCCTCTTGAATAGGCATACAGACCGTATCCCAGGATAAAAGATGAATACCGTGACCATCCTGCATAGAAGCCCATAGAAAATCTCTAAACATCTCTCAATCCTCCTAAGGCAAGTAACCGGAATAGCAACATTCATAAGATACAAGGGAAGAGAAGAAAGGACCGAGCGAATAATAATGATCCTGGCCATCATCGATAGGCCAGTGACCTGCCATCCCTCAATCCGCTGGCGAACCCTCCTCTCCAGCTCATAATAGTCAGAGCACCGGGGACGTCTTCCCGTTATAGGGATCCCAAATACATAAACCTGTCAGTCTGAGAAGTAATACCCGACAGATTGATAATGGCTTCCCTGGTGGTCCTAGAGGTCTTCGGGCTAAAACATATAGAAGATTTGAGGAAATTAACCTTCTGACCTGACACCTGACAATAGCGCTGAATAATAGAATAGAAAGAAGCTGCATTAACAGAAGAAGCCTGACCAAGGAGGATACAATCATCAGCAAAAAGAAGATGAGAGACCAGGGGGCCCCCCGACCAGCCCTAAATAGAGTAATTCACCGATCTAGCTGAGCCTGGTAGAAAGCACGTGAAAGATCATCCACAGCCAAGATAAACAGCAAAGGGGATAAGGGGCATCCCTGCCGAAGCCCAACAGCGGAGCGAAAAAACTGAGTCAGACTTCCATTAATGATCAGAGAAAAGAAGGCCTCTGTATGCAAACCATAATCCACTCAATAAATAGCCCATCAAAACCAAACTCCTGAAGAGAGTGATGCAAGAAGGTCCAACTTAGTCTATCATAAGCTCTCTCCATATCAAGCTTAACAGCCATAAGGAATGACTAGCCGGAGCTCTTTGGAGATCATGCATAAACTCCTGGGCAATGAGGACGTTATCCGAAATAGAACTCCCTCTAATGAACGCCCCCTGCTCAGCAGAAATGAGACGAGGAATCACCAAACTAAGATGGCGAGCTAAAAGACGAGCACAGACCTTGTACAAAGTAGTACAAAGACTAATGTGCCTAAAATGCTGCGGAAGGGACGCATCCGAGCGTTTAGGGACCAAAGTAATGAAGGTCTGATTCCATTCCGCAGGAATGTGGTTAGTTAGAAAAACAGTCTGAATCGCTGAACCACCTCCTGCCCAACAATAGCCCAGTAGTGACGGAAGAAAAAAGGCGGGAAACCATCAGGCCCAGGGGCCTTATCCGGCCCCAGCTCCCAAAGGGCCTCCCTAATCTCATCCGCTGTAATAGACTTGGCTGCAAGAAATTTTCCTGGGAGACACCTTCCTAGAGTCCGGAACCGGAATAACCGGGGCTCCATCACCAGTGGATTCCGCCCATCTGACTGGAAGAAGTGAAGAAGCATAACCCTGATAGACTGAATATCCTCCTGACTATGCCCCTCATCATCAACTAACCTCCGAATCCTATTAGCAGCACCCGCTTTAGAGTAGCCTGGTGGAAGAATCTGGTATTACGGTCCCCATCAAAATCCACTGAAACCTGGACCTCTGCCACCAATACACCTCCTGCTGCCAAGGAGGGAGTGATGATGAGCCAGCTTTTCCCGAAGAGAAGAGAGGTCCGAGTCAGCCAGAAAACCATCATGATCTTCCTTAGTCTGCAGGATCTTAATATCATTCTCAACCTGTTCAACTTGTCTGACCAAATCCCCCAGCTCCATCCTATTCCATCTGGACAGTCTGTGTCTGGCCATCCTTAAACGGCGAGATAACCGATAAACAACATTACCCCTAACTGGAGATGCCAGATCTGAGAAATAATAGTACGAGCAGCAGAGTGGGCTGCCAAAAAATGCTCAAATCTAAATTGTTTACTCTGATGCTGATCAACCTCAGTGGAAATCAGAATAGGGCAATGGTCAGAGGCAATCCGAGGAAGGTGAGTGACAGTAATCGCAGGGTGCATATGAATCCACTGATCTGTAGCCAGAGCTCTGTCCAGTCTCTCCCAAACCCGAGCAGACCCCTGACGATTATTGCACCAGGTAAATTGGGGTCTAGAATACCCCAAATCCAGCAATTCGAAAGAACCAATGAAGGATTGGAATTCCTGATATCAGCAGTGCCAGTAACCCGTCTGCCCCTCATTTCTCATTAGCCTCAGTAATACAGTTGAAGTCCCCAGCAATTATAGAAGGAAGACCTTGAGCAAGAAGGGAATGCAATTCCGACCAAAGCACCTTCTCTCCCGATAGTCCGTGCTGGCGTAGACAGCCGATAGGAGCCAGGGATCAGCAGTTCCTTCAGAGACAACAAAGCCAATCTGCTGATTACACTGATGAAAAGCATTAATTCGAGCAGTAGAGGCACGCCAAATAGCTAGAATACCTCCCGACAATCTGTCAGCCTCCACCGCATAAGAGGACCATGAACGGGCAATCTGCCTGCGAAACCGGGCCAAACTATCACCCGACAATCTGGTTTCCAAAAGGATACATATATCAAAATGATATAACTGTAACAATCTACCAAAAGAGGATCGAAATGATGGCTTTCGAGCTCCTCTTACATTTCAAATTAAAATCTTCATTTATAGACTAGGGGGGCTGGGACCCCTCCCTGGTCTTCCAACATAATACAATCAGAAAGCCCCCCTATCATCGGGATACCTTCCCAGGCATCGAAACTGAACTGACAAGCGGGCCTTCGACTGAAGATCAGTCTTATCCAACTGAGGAATCGGCGCCAAGGGCAAGGAATCTGAACCCAAGCCCCTAGAGTCAGCACCAACACTCCCCTCAGAAACCCAGCATCCAACTCCAGAGGTGACCTCACCAACACCTGGCTACCTTCCTGGCGACAAGGGGAGAGAGCGAGCCGATCAACAAACACAATTTTAGCTCCTCCCATTTTAGACAGTGGCGACTTATCCTTCCCCTTCTCCTTTGCTAGATTAGATGAAGACCTAGGAGCCAGAGAAACCTCCGGTCTAACGCGCTTCAGGGGGCCAGGACCAGCTTCCCTACTCTCCAATTGACCCATGCACCTGAGTCCAGACCAAGGGTGGCAAAAGGATTTTTGGAAACAACTGAGAGTTTCAGACAATGGTTTCGGGTGCCATCTTCCTTAGAGCTTAACAGGTCCTGTTTCAGTGACTTAAAAATGGCACGGTCCTCATTAACCGGCACATCCCCCGTGCCAGAAGCCCTCTGACCCGACGACTTCTCAGATTGGCTGGGCACAGTCACAGGCGCAATCACCATGTTTGAGGAAGAGGAAGATCGCCAGCGAGCCACTTTCACTGGCAACACCCAGCCATCAGCAGATCCCCCGATACCCGATCGAGGCCCTCTAAAATCACTCTGAGAAGCAGCACCGTGGCCAGGGGTAGACGAAGAGGAGCTTGATTGAGACTTCCCCCTCTCAGCCGCCTGAAGCCCGGAGACGACTCGCCGCTGCCTAACTGCTACAAGCCAAGGACCAAAGGCAGAGAATGAAGTTGGGACTGCTTCATCTGACCTAGACGAAGCAGAGCACAAACCTCCCAGATGCAGCGTTCCGCAGCTCAAGCAAATGCCTTGAAGATTTTCATACGCAAACTGCTGCCAAAACGGCTGGTTGACTCCTTGAACCCATGTACCTGGCCGAAGTGGGCAACGGAGATCCACCCGGAGACATACCCTCACGAATGCACCCCTGTTCTTCGCCTGAGTAGCAGCGTCAGAGCACACGAATTCTCCCGCCGAAGCCACAATCGATTTGAGGAACTCATCCTTCCAAAACTCCAGAGGGAGGTTTGGCAATCATACCCATAATAGCACCGACAGAATAGAGTCCTCATCCGGAGTGAACTCCAGCCGCCATGCCACAGTCCCAATTACTTGACCATTGACTGCCACGGCCGCTGGAGCACCAGATTATAAGCTTCCGATGATGCAAAGCGGAAGATATGGCATCAAAATGCCATGCTAACAGGAACAATTTCGTCCGAAATTCCAGCGTGCCGGAACTCCCTGGTAATGGCTTCAGCAGGAACCCACTTGTGGAAGGAGCACACAAGGACAGATCTCTGCTGCCATCCAATCATCTCAGCTTCCAGTTCCTCCGCCGGCATAGCTACCACATCAGGGAACAACACCTCCAGCCTCTCCACCTCCTTCGGCGATGGCGATGGGGTGACCCAGACAAACCCAGCATCCGCAAACCGCCTCCCAGGAACCCCGCCCCCGGCTGTCACATCCGACGCCATAGGGGAAGAAGAATCTTAGGCTTTACTCTTTACTACTTGTTATTGTATAATGCCAATTTTTTTTCTATAACTTGGCCGTATATAAAATGTACATCTTTGAACCTTGTGCTTCCACAAGATATTGATTAGAGCATGTAGCCACTAACATGAGATAAAAGTTTAAATCTTTACTATACTACTTATTATTTATTTATTTAGATATATTTTATTACTTAAAATTACATATGTCCATGCATTGCATTTGTTAAATTCTTTTTTATCAATAAAGTGAGCTTGACCAAGCCACGCTATAACTGATGGGCAATTAATTCAATTAAAAGTCTTATTGCGCACATAATACTCCAAGTCATTTGACTAATAGTGAGGTATTTAGCTGGCATACTATGGAGTACTTTACAATAACATTCAAAGTATTAAAAAAATATAAATGAAAATAATTTCTATATGAAGGTTCATTTATTATTTGTAAATATAATAAATTTTCATATGCAAATTTTGTTTATCTATTTAAAAGTTGTGAAGTATGTTTATTTAGAATAACAGTGGAAATGCCATCGGTTATTTCTAAGAAATAATGTTGTTGGTGTCCAAAATTGATTTTTGCATGCTAATCGAGAAAACATGTCATAGCTCAAACAACAAAGTACCTCTCTAGATGATTTATATACACACTTGCACAAGAGAGAGAATGAGATCTAGAGATTTTCTTCGATGGACTCTTAAATTAGCTCAGGCAAAAGAAGAAGACGCAGAGTTCCTTAGGCCACCACTCTAAGTTTTAGAGCCAAGGCTTGGAATTGAGCTTCTTTACTTGAGAAGTTTGGAACTGCTTTTATAAGCATTTGGAAGAGTCTCTCTTGGATGAGGCCACACGTTAGTAGATAGTTTTAATAGGTTTAGATCCCTCATTAGAGTGGCACCTTTAGTGGAGTATCTGGACTTGGAATCATTTATGGATTTTGTGATGGACTCATACTCAAAGTGGTTAGTATTTATGGTAGAAGGTTTTTCGAATTGATCAATAACTTGTATGAAAATCTTTCCTAATTAAGACTTCTCTCTTTAATAGGAATAGCAATTTTTTTCATTTGGCTGTTTACGTGACTGGTACCATTTTTAATGGGTTGGGACTTGGGAATCCTCGGTATAAACGGCTTAACGGGTAATGAAAATTTTTTGTTAACGGCTAAACGGGTAAACAGTCCGGGGATGGTTTCTGCTCCATCCCCGTTAACTTTAATATAATATATTTAAATTTTATATATATATATATATATTAATATATTAAAAATTAAAAATTAATAAATATATATAATAACTAAAATTAATAAATATATATAATCCTAACTCATGCTCTTTCTTATTTCACGTAGCCGTCTCTTGCTTTTCCTTTTTTTCACGTAACTAATCTGAAGTTCTGAACCAAGACGAAAACCTAACTCCATTACTCCATCATCTATCTTCCAATCGCTGCCCCATCGACGCCCTCCAACACCTTTTTCTGTTTCTGCTATACTCATCTCTTTAGAAAGATATCTCTTTATTTATTTCTTTGAAATTTAAATATATTTTTTTATATGATTGTTATGTTGAAAATCCTCATTTTTAGATTTTTTTCCTTGTTAGTTATTTTCTTTCTCACTTTTCGTTTTCTTCTTCTTTATCCAAGAGTCGAAGAATCTCTTATATATCAATATCATCATCTCAATTCGTCTTCATCTTATCTAAACGAATAAATGGGTATCCAGTGGGTACCCGTTTACCCGACCGGGTATCCCCATCCCCGCCCCGTTAATTATAACAGCTTAACGGGACGGGGAACGAAAATATTTTTTTTAACGGGGACAGGGACCATATAGACCATCCCGGACCATCCCCGGGCCGTTGCCATCATGACTCTTTAAGAGGATATATATGGTAATATGGTTGGTCACAATACATTACTTTCTAGTCATCCACCACATATCACCATTGGTGTGGCTGATCAGACCAAAGGGCTCGCAGGGTGTCGGGATCACAAGCCCTGCGTCACGTGGTCTGGCGATGATTCAATCCCTTGGCATTGGGCTCACCGCGGCCCATCTCGACCTCCGTGTCGATCATGGCCCATTCTGGTCTCGGCGTCGGCCTCGGCCCATCTCGACCTCCGTGTCGTCCGCGGCCCATCTCGACCTCCATATCTGTCATGGCCCATTCTGGTCTCGACGTCGGCCTCGGCCCATCTCGACCTCCGTGTCATCTGTGGCCTATCTCGATCTTCGTGTCATCATGGCCCATTCTAGTCTCGGCATCGGCCTCGGCGTTGATCTCAGTATTGACCTTGGCGTCGGCCTTGGTGTCAACCTCGGCGACGACCATCCACGTTCAAGCTACGTGGCCCACTTCCCTCAAGAATGGCGGATCACTTCACCACGAACGTGTTCGGCAACGTGGGCAATGAACGTGCCTCCCCTTAGTGCCACTAACGGCAGACATGGTTCCCCTATGTTTAGTCCCACTACCCGTCCTTTGTGGCACGTTGAAGACTGGTAATCAACAACTGTCCAAAAGGGATTTGACCACGAGGGAAAGAAGGTAAGAGGGATCCCCAAAGGAGGTATAAAGGGGGCTCCAGCCCTAAAGGTAAGGGTAGAATCTGATCATAACAGAAACAACAACCCCTGTTCCCCAAATCGCTAACTTGGGCGTCGGAGGGTCCATGTCGGATCCACCGGTCCGGAACTTTTCTTGTAGGTGTCGGAGTGGAGGAGAGGACCCCGTCATTCCTTTGGAGACCCGAGAAGACTTCCTCTCATCTGACGCTCATAAAAAGTGATCTGATGGCAACAGATTGGTGCGTCAGGTAGGGGGCGGTGTGAGCAGCAAGGCGTGTAAGGAAGAAAGTAACCGACGCGAGCAAGCAAGCTCTCAATCCCTCCTAACCCGAAGAAGAGATGGTGGTAACTCGTGCTCAAGAAGCTTCCACCAGCCTGGCTGGGGAGCAGCAGGTGAGGGTCGAGCAGCCGGAGGCCCTCCCGCCAGTTCATCCTTCACCACCAGGCCAAGGTGATAGGGTCACCGCCCTCGCTCAGGAGGTGCGGTCCCTTGTTGCAGTGATTCGGGAACTCCAACAACAATCGGCGGCCGCTCAACCTCTGCCGCCACCCCAATCCTTGGAAGAAGTTGTGGCGCAACCCAGCCAACAATCCACCCGCGGGGACATTCCGACGAAGGCTCACCGCCGTCGGGATGTCCCCGCAGGAAGGAGATCCTCTGACAGTCCCTCTCCCCGATGATCCGGGACAAGGCCCCAGGGAAGGGTATAGCCCGTCGACACCGCCCATCCCCCCGTCCCCTATCTACCTTGTTGGGAGAAGAGTCCACAGGCGAGAGGATTCATCTCTGCACAGAGAAACGATTGGAAGAGCGCTATCGGCGCTTAGAGGAGCTCGGCCGATAGCTGACCAATCAATCGAAGGCGAAGTATGACAGCCGCCCCCCTGACTAGGCGGATCATGGAAGAACCTGTCCCTTCCCGATTTTGCCTTCCTCAGCTAGATCCTTACGATGGTACTACCGATCCCCTAGACCACCTGGAAAGTTATAAGGTGCACATGCAGGTCCAGGGGCATCAGATGCTCTTCTATGCATTGCTTTCCCTGCCACCCTACGAAAGGCTGCGAGGGCTTGGTATTCCCGTCTACCTCCTCGCAGTATCAGTTCATTCAGACAGCTGGAGAAAGCTTTTCTCGCCCACTTCGATGCGAGCCGACGGATCCCTCGGGTGGCTGACAGCCTCTTTGCCATCCGATAAAAGAATGGAGAGACTCTTCGGACTTCGTCGCCCGCTTCAAGGAGGCAGCGATGGAGGTTTACCACCTTGACGACTCGGTGGCCACCTTGGCCTTGAAGCGTGGGCTCCGCCCTTCCCGCTTCGCATATTCATTAGACAAGAAGCCCCCGAGCTCGTACGCGGAGCTGCTGAGTCGAGCTCAGAAATATATTCACGCTGATGAGGCCGACTCCTCTCGGCGGGAAACTGATGAAGGCCCCAATAAAAAGCAAGTTCGATCAGAGTCTGGCGGATCTCATACCAAAAAGCCCGAGCCGCCTCGTCGGGCGGATAATCGGCCACGGACTTTCGCCCCTGTAGGTGAACGTTATACCCCTCTGTTAGCCCCGATCTCCCACATCCTTATGGAGATCGAGGGTGAACCTTATCTCAAGCGCCCCGTGCCCCTAAGCCTGGGATTCCTCGCAACAAAAATCTATACTGCCGTTTCCACCGGGATCACGGCCACGACACGGAAGACTGCCGATAGCTGAAGAAGGCCATAGAGGAGCTCATCCAGCAAGGCCACCTTGGCCAGTTTGTCCGGAGAGGAAATCCAGTAGCACCAGGCCCTTCGGTGCCACCGCTCAGCAAGCCAATGTCGACAACGCCCCGACTGAGAAGACGGTGGCAATGATCTCCTGGGGAGCGGGGGGCACTTCAAAAAGACCTCGGGGGGGTGAGAGAGATAGCGTTGTAATTCCTTTCCCGAAAGAGATTTAGAGGGGTAGATAACCCAAATGATGAAAGCGTCGTCATATCCATGACGATTGCTAAACATCCTGTAAAGAGAATATTAGTTGATAGTGGAAGCTCGGTTGATATTCTGACGTATGATGCATTTGTTTGTATGAACTTGCTTTTGGATTCCCTTCGGCCAGTGACGACGCCTCTCGTCGGCTTCACCGGAGATGCGGTGAAAGTTGAGGGAGAAATTACTCTCCCCATCACGGCTGGAACTTCACCCCGCCAGAACACGATCTTCATAAAGTTTCTGGTAGTGAGAGTTCCTCTGGCATACAACACTATTTTCAGCCGGCCAGGTTTAAATCTGCTGGATGCCATTATCTCGACGAAGAGGCTACTGGTCCAATTTCCCACTCGTCATGGGATCAGGGAAATGCGGGGGGAAAGAAGCCCGTTGTCCCTGCTATCACACGACCCCTAGCCCTCAGTCGGCAATCCCTTCGCCGACTTCCAAATTGCCAGACCCGAGAGAGGCCGAGAAGAGGGGGAACCGGTGGGACATCTATTGATTTTCCCCTTAGGAGAGGACCCGACGAGAACCGTCCAAATCGGGGCCTCTCTCCCTGAGGAGGAAAGGAGCCGGCTCCTCGGTTTCCTCCGAGCCAACGCCGATATTTTTGCATGGTCGCCGACCGACATGCCAGGTATACAGCTGAAGTAATTACTCATAAACTTAACATTAAATCTAACTGTAGAGCGGTTCGACAAAAGAAGAGAAGCTTCGCTCCCGAGCGCCAGAAAGCCGTTGACGAGGAGGTCCGCAAACTGATCGCCGCAGGCCACATTCGGGAGGTCCATTATCCCGACTGGTTGGCTAATGTAGTGATGGTGCGGAAAGCCAATGGAAGCTGAAGGATGTGTGTCGATTTCACTGATCTCAACAAAGCCTGCCCCAAGGACAGCTTCCCGCTCCCCAGGATCGATCAGTTAGTGGACACCACCTCTGGTCACGAGACTCTCAGCTTCATGGATGCTTTCTCGGGGTACAACCAGATCAGAATGGAGCCCTCAGATGAAGAGGCCACCTCCTTCGTGACCGAAAAGGGGATCTCTGCTATAAAGTCATGCCTTTCGGACTGAAAAATGCTGGAGCTACATATCAAATATTGATGAATAAGGTCTTTGAAGGCCAGATCGGGCACAACATGGAAGTATATGTAGATGACATGCTGACCAAAAGCATCCAAAATGGCGACCACCTATCTGACCTAATGGAGACCTTCAGCAATCTTCGTCGGTTCCAAATGAGGCTGAATCCTCGGAAATGTGTCTTCGGAGTTGCAGCGGGCAAATTCCTAGGATTCATGGTGATGCAACGAGGGATAGAGGCGAACCCCGATAAGATCCAAGCTATCCTAGATATGAGGCCGACGGTGAATAAAAAGGAAGTCCAGCGCCTGACCGGAAGGCTAGCAGCTCTGAGCCGTTTCCTATCCAGGTCGGCTGAGCAGAGCCTCCCCTTCTTCAAGGCCTTACGAAAGGTCAACACTTCGGGTGGACGGGTGATTGCCAAAAGGCCTTTGAGGAGTTGAAGAACTTCTTGTCGACTCCGCCGCTACTGTCGAAACCGATGGAGGGAGAGAACCTCTTTTTGTACCTGGCTGCCTCTCAGGAGGCTGTCAGTTCTGTCCTCATCCGGATAGACATCGAGGGATCACAGAAGCCGGTGTATTACACCAGTAAAGTGCTCCATGACGCTGAGACCAGGTACACCAAAACTGAAAAAATTATTTTCGCGCTAATAGTGTCGGCTCAACGTCTCAGGCCTTATTTCCAAGCCCACTCAATTGTAGTGCTAACGGACCAGCCCTTGAGGACAATCTTATCCCGCCCTGATACCTCCGATTGGCTGGCAAAGTGGGCGCTCAAGTTGGGAGAATTCGACCTGACCTTCGAACGAAGGTCGAGTATGAAGTCCCAAGTCTTGGCAGATTTCCTGGTTGAGTGCACCTGGACTGATGAGCAGGCCAGGGGGGCTCCGACGAAACCCCTGGAGGCACCAACCACGGATATGAGGAAGGATTGGATCCTTCATGTGGATGGAGCATCAAACTCCCAAGGGAGCGGTGCCGGGATCATTCTCGCCGGTCCCGACAGTGTAACGATTGAGTATGCCTTCCGTTTCCTCTTTCCTGCCACGAACAATCAAGCCGAGTATGAAGCCTTGTTGGCCGGGATGAGGCTCGCCAGAGAACTTAAAGTGGAGCATCTCAGAGCGTATATCGACTCCCAACTTGTCTCGGGACAAATCGTTGGGGAGTATGAGGCTCGGGATCCTATCATGTCCCGATACTTGGACAAGGTCCAGTCGGAGTCCCTCCTCTTTGCTCGTTTCTGTGTTAGCTATGTTCCCCGGGAAGAGAATGCTTGGGCTGATGCGTTGTCCCGCTTGGCCACCTCGACTGACGAGACTTTGGGAAGGACTTACGTGGAGCATTTGCTAATCCCGAACATCGAGGCGGTAGAGGAGGCCTTGCCAATTGAACAGAGGCCTTCTTGGATGGACGCCTATGTCCAATATCTCACCGATGGTGTCCTCCCCGATGACCCTTCCAAGGCCAAACTCCTCAAGTGGCGAGCTTCCAAATTCCTAATAATGGATGGACGTTTGTATCGGAGGTCCTTCTCGTATCCCCTCCTCAAGTGTGTCGGTCCTGCTGAGGCCGACTACATCCTTCGCGAAATTCATGAAGGTGCATGCGGGAACCATCTGGGGGGCAGAGCACTAGCATATAAAGCCCTTCGTCAAGGCTATTATTGGCTCACCATGCGGGAGGACGCGACCGAATTGGTGCAAAATGTGACAGCTGCTAACATCACGCCAACATCCAGCGGCAGCCTACTTCTTACTTGAGTCCCATCTCTGCTCCATGGCCCTTCGCCCAGTGGGGGATGGACATTTTGGGACCATTTCCTCCTGCCTCCGGTCAACAGAGGTTTTTGCTAGTGGCCATTGACCACTTCACCAAATGGGTGGAGGCCGAGGCTCTAGCCAAAATAACCAAGCAAGAGTGAGAGCTTTCTTCTGGAAGTCCATAATCTGCCGTTTCGGACTTCCCAACACTCTCATAACAGACAACGGCCGACAGTTCGATAATGCCCCTTCAGAGAATTTTGTAGCGAGTTAGGAATAAATCAGAGATTCACCTCTATCAGACACCCATAGACCAATGGAGCGGCTGAAGTAACAAATCGTACTATTCTTCAAGGGCTTCGGACACGGCTCGATGACTTTAAAGGAAGATGGGTGGAAGAACTTTCCCATGTCCTGTGGGCCTATCATACAACTCTGAGAAATTCCACTGGCGAAACCCCGTTCAGTCTTGTTTTCAGATCCGAGGATGTCATTCCAGTGGAGATCGGAGTCCCCAGCCCTCGAGTGGAAGCCTACAATGAGGAAGACAACTCAACCCAACTGAGGGCCAGTTTGGATCTTATCAAGGAGATGCGCGACCAAGCACGGATCAAGATGGCCACTTATCGATAGAGGGTGGCAAGGTATTACAACGCCCATGTTAGACCCTGAACGTTCCGTCCTGGGGACTTGGTTCTCCGGAAGGCTGAGATCTCGAAGCCAACAGAGGAAGGAAAATTATCACCTAACTGGGAGGGGCCCTACCGGGTCGCGGAGGCCCTTCACCGAGGAGCTTACCGACTCAAGGCGCTCAGCGGGAGGCCGCTCCCACGAACTTGGAATTTCGACAACCTTCGCCGATACTACCAGTGATGTGCTCAACTGAATGGTTGTAGGTTCGGATACCCCACTCCTCCATATTATTGAAATGAAAATGCATTTCTTATGCATCATTTTGCATTACCTTTTTATCCTACGATCATGTCATCAAAGCCCGACTCCCGCATTGGCACCAAAGCCCGACCTTGCGTCGGCACCAAAGCCCGACTCTCGCATCAGCACCGAAGCCCGACTCCCGTGCCGGCACCAAAGCCCGACTCCCGCGTCGGTACCGATGCTCGACTCCCGTGTCGGCACTAAAGTCCAACTCCCGTGTCGGCACTAAAGCCCGACCTTGCATCGGCACCAAAGCCTGACTCCCGTGTCGGCACCAAAGCCCAACTCCCGCATCGGCACTGAATCCCGACTCCCGTGTCGGCACCAAAGCTCGACTCCCGTGTCGGCACTAAAGCCCGACCTTGCATCGGCACCAAAGCCTGGCTCCCACGTCGGCACCAAAGCCCTGCTCCCGCGTCGGCACCAAAGCTCGACTTCCGTATCGGCACCAAAGCCCGACCTTGCGTTGGCACCAAAGCCTAACTCCCGTGTCGGCACCTAAGCCTGACTCCCGCGTTGGCACCGAAGCCCGATTCCCGCGTCGGCACCGAAGCCCGACTCCCATGTCGGCACCAAAGCCCGACTCCCGTGTCGGCACCAAAGCCCAACTCTTGCGTCTGCACGGAGTCCAAGTTCTGATAATTATACCCTGAGCTTGGTTGTGACACCCTCGGGTCGCCGCCATTCGGGGCCAAGAGGCTCCCTAGCATGGTATCGGATCACTCCCACCGTACCGCTCCAAATGCCTATCGGCGGAACGACACACGTAATATGCTGGCAGGGCTACATCATAGGGTCTCTCAACAAAATGATGCCGAAGGATCGGAATCACAAGACCGTTTGGCTCGTCAGCAACTTAACGTCGGTGGTCAAGGATCAATGTGTACCGATCCCAAAACGTCCCTACCTAGAATATAAGTGGCCCTGTTTTGGCCGGGTTGGTTTGATTCTGTGCAATTCCTACAGACGCCCATAGACCGCGATGGGCTAGCGGCTTGGGAAGCTAAGCCTCGATAACATAAAAAAAAGGGAAGGAGAAGGACTCTGCGGCGACGCTCCGAGTGCAAGGTAGACAAGACTCCCAACCAATGAGAATGCATCGGTGCCAGTGATTTGATGGCTCAATGATGGTTGCCAATATTTCAGGATCTCGGACTGCTTCCAAGCCTCGAGGCGAATCCGACGGTTAGGAGACGGAAATGATGGCGCCTCACGATCCTATCGCCTTGAGGGAGCTGTCTTATCAAGGACACGTGTATGGACACCCTTTAGTGCGACATGGGGATCAGCCGCTAACGATTCTACGCCCCTTTCACTTAGACGGTGGCACCAGCTCAAGGGCAGGGGGGCATCTGGTATGGCTGATCAGACCAAAGGGCCCGCAGGGTGTCGGGATCACAAGCCCTGCGTCACGTGGTCTGGCGATGATTCAATCCCTTGGCATTGGGCTCACCGCGGCCCATCTCGACCTCCATGTTGGTCACAGCCCATTTTGGTCTCGGTGTCGGCCTTGGCCCATCTCGACCTCCATGTCATCCGCGGCCCATCTCGACCTCCGTGTCGATCATGGCCCATTCTGGTCTCGGCATCAGCCTCAGCCCATCTCGACCTCCGTATCATCCGTGGCCCATCTTGACCTCCGTGTCGGTCATGGCCATTCTGGTCTCGGCGTCGATCTCAGTATTGACCTCGGCGTCAGCCTCAGTGTCAACCTTGGCGACAGCCATCCATGTTCAAGCTACGTGGCCCACTTCCCTCAAGAATGGCGGATCACTTCACCACGAATGTGTTCGGCAACGTGGGCAATGAATGTGCCTCCCCTTGGCGCCACTAACAGCAGACGTGGTTCCCTCATGTTTAGTCCCACTACCCGTCCTTTGCGGCACGTTGAAGACTAGTAATCAACAACTGTCTAAAAGGGATTTGACCACGAGGGAAAGAAGGTAAGAGGGATCCCCAAAGGAGGTATAAAGGGGGCTCCAGCCCTAAAGGTAAGGGTAGAATCTGATCATAACAGAAACAACAACCCCTGTTCCCCAAATCGCTAACTTGGGCGTCGGAGGGTCCCTGCCGGAGCCACCAGTCCGGGACTTTTCTTGCAGGTGTCGGAGTGGAGGAGAGGACCCCGTCATTCCTTTGGAGGCCCGAGAAGACTTCCTCTCATATGACGCTCACAAAAAGTAATCTGGCGGCAACAGAGTCGGCTTGCCAAGTCAACTCATATTATATGATTTGCCTTCCACTTTTAGGGGTTGAGCTTAAGTTTGTGGTCAAGTCACAAAAGTATTTAGTTAGACTATTTTAAGCTTCTTTTGTTCCACTATAGTGGTCTATCCATATCAAGTGTAAGTTGGCTTAGTTCAAGCTCAATGATTCATGGACATTGGTCAGTCCTGAAGTTTAATCAATCTCAAATTGTTGAAGCAATGGACTCTAACACCATTGTATTTCCTCCAAGTTTGAGATCAGGGCTTGGAACTTGGGAGAGCTTTGTCAATCAGATCAACTTTGGGAATGATTGAAGATCACCCTAAAAGCAAGTCTCTCAAGTCAAAGCCTGAGACTTGAAATCTTCATTGTTCTAAGTCAACTAGGGAATGACTAAGTCAACTAACTGGATCTACTTAGATCGGCTCAATAGGTGACTGGTTAGATTTGCTCAAGTCAATATCTGAAACTTGAAGAAAGTTTTGCTAATTTTGAATTAGTTTGAAGAGGCTGAGGATGACTTCTGATGTGGCTGGTGTAGCCACGTGCAGCCGCAGGGGAAATCTCGACAAAACCAGAGCATTTTTGCGGCCCAGGCCATTCCTGGCCGGCCCCTCTCGGCCCCAGCATCTCCAAGCCCGCCGAGTCGGCCCCGGCCGTTCCTGGCCGGCCCCTCTCGGCCCCGGCATCTCCGAGCCCACCGAGTCAGCCTCGGCCATCCCTGGCTGGCCCCTCTCGGCCTCGGCGTCTCCAAGCCCGCCGAGTCGGCCCCGGCCGTTCCTGGCCGGTCCCTCTCGGCCCGGTCTCCAGGCCCGCCGAGTCGGCCCCGGCCATTCCTGGCCGCCCCTCTCGGCCCCGGTGTCTCCAAGCCCGCCGAGTCGGCCCGGCCATCCTGGTCGGCCCCTCTCGGCCCCGGCATCTCCAAGCCCGCCGAGTCGGCCCCGGCCGTTCCTGGCCGGCCCCTCTCGGCCCCGGCATCTCCAAGCCCGCCGAGTTGGCCCCGACCTTCCTGGCCGGCCCCTCTCCCGGCATCTCCAGCCCGCGAGTCGGCCCGGCCATTCCTGGCCGGCCCCTCTCGGCCCCGCGTCTCCGAGCCCGCGAGTCGGCCCGGCCCCTGGCCGGCCCCTCTCGGCCCCGGCGTCTCCAAGCCGCCGAGTCGGCCCCGATTCCTCGGCCCTCTCGGCCCCGGCTTGCCGAGTCCCCGGCCTCGGCCCTCGGCCCCGGCGTCTCCAAGCCCGCCGAGTCGGCCCCGGCCATTCCTGGCCGGCCCCTCTCGGCCCCTCTCCAGCCAGGCCATCCCTCGGCCCCGGCATCTCCAAGCCCGCCGAGTCGGCCCCCATCCTTGGCCCCCCGCCCCGGTACTTCCTGGCCGGGGAGGTCGGCCCCGGCCGCCCCTGGTCAACCAGGCTCAGCCTCGGCTCCCCGGAAGGTCGAGATGTCCCAGTTCTCTCCAATCGGCCCCAGCATGGCCCAGCAGTTCAAGAAACCACCTCTCTGACCGCCGCCTGACAACGCCAGATCCACCTACCCACTGGCCACGTTGTTGATGGGACTAGCCCACCAACCGCCGTTTTCTCCCTCTCCGATGGGACAGGACCCACCAACCAGCCCAGATTCACAACTCCCAAGAACTCCGCAGACATTCCTTCCTCACGGAATCCCACGTGATCATGTCAACCCCTATAAAAAGGTGAATCCACTCTCTAAACAGGTATGCGATAATCCCAAAATCGCTATCTAACTCAGAAAGGAATCCCTCCTCTCTGAGATCTCCTTTTCATCTAAAAAGGGCTCACTCGAGCCCTCTTCAGCTGTGACCTCAATTGCTAACTTGGGCGTCGGAGGGTCCCACCGGAGAATCCTCTCCGGTCTTGGGACTTCTTTGCAGGCAACCTGGTGAAGAAGAAGAAGCCTCCGTTCCCGACGTTCAGGATGGTGATTGGGCGTCATCAGATTGGCGCGCCAGGAAGGGGGCAAGAAAAAGTAGCGAACATTCTCCCCGCTATCTCATACTCTCTCCCCCCCTCTTCTCTTCAGAAGCCATGGTGGTGACGCGAGCTCAGGACGCCTCCGTCAGCTGTCCAGCGGGGCTTCCCCCGCCAACTAGGCAGCAGGAGGCCAATCCCCCTGCTACCAACCCTCCAGTTACCTGCCCGCCACCGGAGGCCGCTGTCAAACAGCGGAGCGGCTGGCGACCCTCTCCCAGCAAGTCCAAAATCTCACCGCCATGGTCCACGGGCTCCAGCAACAGCAGTCCGTGGCCACCCAGCACCAGACTGCTCCCCCCGCCAGTCAGCAGTCGGCGAGGGGAGGCTCTCCTCGGCGGGAGGCCGGTCGGCGAGAGACCGGACGTCCGGCTTCCCCTAGGAAGCCTCCGCGAGCCCTCCAAGCGGCCACGGTCCCCTGACCACGGCCCCAACAAATTTCCTCCCAAGCCGCATCATCAGAGGAACCCAGGCGGAAGTCCCGACTTCCGTCTCCATCTCCTTCTGCCTCTTCTTCTTCTTCTTCCTCCGAGCCATCTCGGAGGGCCCCGACGATCAGCCGCCAGGCGGAGGAACGCCTGGAGGAGTACAACAGGCGGCTCGACGAGCTCGCCAAGAAAATCAACCATCAGCCGGAGGAAGAGTTTGACACCCGTCCTCCTTACACCCGCCGGATATTGGAGGAGCCTGTCCCCTCCAGGTTCCGCTTCCCCCAGGTGGACCCGTACGATGGTACGACGATCCTCTCGACCATCTCGAGAGCTAAAGCAATGATGCAAGTCCAGGGCGCTTCAGACGCCCTTCTCTGCAAGGCCTTCCCCGCCACTCTGCGGAAGGCCGCCCGTGCGTGGCACTCACGCCTGCCCCCTCACAGCATCGACTCCTTCCGGGAGCTGGAGAAGGCCTTTCTGGCACACTTTCGATGCCTGCCGGCGAATCCCAAGGGTGGCGGACAGCCTCTTCTCCGTCCGCCAGAAGGAGGGAGAGTCGCTGCGGGACTTTGTGTCCCGGTTCAAGGCCGCCGCCCTCGAGGTCTACCATCTCGATGATGCGGTGGCACCTGGCTGAAGCGGGGACTCCTCCCGTCCCGCTTCACCTTCTCCTTGGATAAGAAGCCCCCAAGCTCTTATTCCGACCTCCTCCTCCGGCTCAAAAGTACATCCGGCGGATGAAGCCGACTTCACCCGCCGGAATCTTCAAGAGCTCCAGCCACAAGCCGCTCGCCCTGAGCCCAGCGGACCCCCTCGACACCGGCGAGCTGACCCGCCTCGCCGATCCGACAACAGGCGTCGAAGCCCTGTCCCCGACGAGAGTAAGCTCACCCTCTCCTGCCCCTCGATCCCACATCCTGATGGAGATCGAGGGCGAGCCTTACCTCCAACGTCCTCCTCCCATGAAGAAAGGTCCTCCCCGCGACAAAGCCGCTACTGCCGATTCCACCGGGACTACGGCCACGACACCGACAGCTGCTACAGCTTGAAGCGGGCCATCGAGGAGCTCATTCAGCGGGGCTACCTCGGCAAGTATGTCCAGAAGGCGCCGCAGCCGCTGCCGGCCCTCATGGGGCCTCCGCCTTCAAGCCCCGGTCGACAACCCCCACGGAGCGGACGGTCGGAATGGTGTCCTGGGGATCAGCCTCTGCACCTAAGCGGCCGAGGGGAGGAGGCGCCGAATAATGTAATTCCTGGGGGGACTGCTGTATGGAAAATGTAAACAATGAAGGCGTAGTCGTCTCTATGACGATCGCCAAGCACCCTGTAAAAAGGATATTAGTTGATAGTGGCAGCTCAGCTGACATCCTTACTTACGACGCTTTTGTTCGGATGGGATTATCTTTGGACTCCCTTCAGCCTGTGGCGACCCCGTTAGTCGGATTCACCGGGACTCCGTGAGGGTGAAGGCGAAATACCTTGCCTGTGACAGCCGGAACCCGCCATCAAAGCACAGTGATCATGAAATTCCTGGTCGTGAGGGTCCCCTTGGCGTACAATGCCATTCTGGGCGCCCAGGTCTGAACCTTTTGGACGCAGTTATTTCCACCCGGCGTCTACTGGTGCAGTTCCCCACTAGTGAGGAGTTGGAGAGATGCGCGGTGAGACCAGCCCGGTCCTACCCTGTTATCACGCGGCATCAAGTCCCCTGGAAGCGACCACTTTAGAAGCATCCGACCCCAGAGACTCCAAGGGAGGAGAGCCAGCTGAGCACCTCCTAACCTTCCCCTTGGAGATGACCCGGCAAGACCGTCCGTGTCGGCGGACTCCTTCCCCTGGAGGACCGGGAGCGCCTCTTAGCTTTTTGCGGGCTAACTCGGACGTTTTCGCCTGGTCAGCGTCTGATATGCCCGGCATCCCTCCGGAAGTGATCACCCACAAGCTCAACATTGACCACGGCACCGTCCAATCCGCCAAAAGAAGAGAAGCTTTGCCCTGACCGACAAAAGGCTATTGATGAGGAAGTCAACAAGCTGCTCAGTGCCGGCCACATCCGGGAGGCGCACTACCCTAGCTGGCTGGCCAACGTGGTCATGGTGCGTAAGGCAAATGGGAGCTGGAGGATTTGCATAGACTTCACCGACCTCAACAAGGCGTGTCCAAAAGAGCTTTCCCCTGCCAAGAATTGATCAGCTGGTGGATTCCACCTCTGGGCACGAACTCCTCAGCTTCATGGACGCCTTCTCCGGATATAATCAGATAAGGATGGACCCCAGCGACGAGGAGCACACCTCCTTTGTGACAGAGAAAGGCATTTATTGCTACAAGGTGATGCCTTTCGGCCTCAAGAATGCGGGGCAACCTACCAAAGGTTGATGAACAGAGTGTTCCAGGACCAGCTAGGCCGGAACATGGAAGTCTATGTAGACGACATGCTGACAAAGAGCACCCGCGCCTCCGATCACGTCTCCGACCTAGAGGAAACCTTCAACAACCTCCGTCGCTTCCAAGTCAAGCTGAACCCCAAGAAGTGTGCTTTTGGGGTCACGGCAGGCAAGTTCCTGGGCTTCATGGTGACCCAGCGGGGATCGAGGCGAACCCAGAGAAGATCAGCGCCATACTCGACATGAGGCCACCGTCCAGCAAGAAGGAAGTGCAACGATTAAGGGAGGATAGCGGCTCTAAGTCGTTTCCTCTCCAAATCGGCGAGAGATGCTTGCCTTTCTTCAAGGCCCTGCGGAAGGTGAATAGCTTCGAGTGGACGGACGACTGCCAGAAAGCCTTCGACGGGTTGAAGGCATTCCTGTCCTCCCCGCTCCTATCCAAGCCAAGAGATGGGAAAGTCTTTCCTCTACTTAGCCGCTTCTCGGAAGCCGTTAGCTCAGTCCTGGTGCGCCTCGACGCTGACGGAACCCAAAGCCCGTCTACTATGTGAGCAAGGTCCTCCATGACGCAGAGGTCAGGTATTCCAAACAGAGAAAGTTATTTTCGCCCTGATAGTCTCCGCCCGGCGTCTCCGCCCGTATTTCAAGCCCATCCTATCGTGGTGCTCACGGATCAACCCCTTCGAGCCATCCTGGCTCGTCCGGATACTTCAGGCCGACTCGCCAAGTGGGCCATCAAGCTGGGAGAGTTCGACCTCTCTTTCCAAGCACGACCGGCTCTGAAGTCCCAAGTTTGGCCGACTTCCTGGTCGAGTGCACTTGGGCGGAGGAAGATCTCAAAGAGGTTCCCAAGGAGCAGTGCGAGCCCGAGCCCGAGATGATGGAGAACCTGGATCCTTCATGTGGACGGCGCATCAAATTCTCAAGGAAGCGGCGCCGGCCTCATTCTTGCCGGGCCGGGGGAGAAAGGACGAATGCGCCCTGCGGTTTCTATTCGAAGCCACCAACCAAGCTGAGTACGAAGCCCTGCTGGCCGGGTTAAGGCTAGCCCAGAGTTGGATAAGCGTCTCAGAGCTTTCACGGACTCGCAACTCGTCTCGGGCAAATCAACGGAGAGTACGAGGCGCGCGACCCCGTTATGGCGCAATACTTGGGCAAGGTTCAGCTCTTGACCTCCCACTGCCTTACTTCAGTATCAGTTACATTCCCCGGAGTGAAAATGCCAAGGCCGACATCCTCTCTCGTCTGGCTACCTCCCGACGGCTTGGCAAGGGATGCTTACATTGAATATTTAGAAAGGCCCAGCATAGAGGACAGGAGGAAGTCCTCCCGCTCACCCAAGAGCCCACATGGATGGACGCCTACGTCCGCTATCTCACTGACGGCACCTCCCTGATGACCGCAACGAAGCCAGGTTGCTCAAGTGGAGGGCCTCCAAATTCATCCTCCTCGACGGGCGTCTATACAGAAGGTCATTCTCCTACCCCTGCTCAAGTGCGTAGGGCCCGCCGACGACTACATCCTCAGAGAAATCCACGAGGGCATCTGTGGAAATCATCTGGGGGGCAGATCCTTAGCCCAAAAGGCCCTCCGTCAGGGATACTTCTGGCTCACTATGAAGGAGGACGCGGCAATTAGTTCAAAGTGCGATGGTTGCCAGCGCCACGCACACATCCAACATCAACCGTCTGCCCCGCTGAGCCCGCTCTCGGCTCCATGGCCCTTTCCCAGTGGGGAATGGACATCCTCGGGCCATTCCCCCCAGCTTCAGGGCAGCGGATTTCTTGCTAGTCGCCATCGACTACTTCACCAAGTGGGTCGAGGTCGAGGCGTTGGCCAAGATCACTGAAAGCAAAGTCAAAGCTTTCTTCTGGAAGTCGATCATATGCCGTTTGGCCTGCCTCACACCCTCGTCACGGACAACGGCCGCCAATTCAACAACGAAGCATTCAAAGCCTTCTGTGACGAGCTAGGCATTCATCACCGATTCACCTCTGTCGGCCACCCCCAGACCAACGGGAGGCGAGGTCATGAACCGCACCATCCTCAGAGGACTCAGGACCCGGCTAGACGGGTCCAAAGGTCTGGGTGGAGGAGCTCCCCAGTGTGATATGGGCCTACCACACGACCCCAGAGCCCCGACGGGCGAGACTCCTTTCAGTCTTCCTTCGGATCCGAGGCCGTCATCCCGTCGAGATCGGATTGCCCAGTCCACGTGTGGAGTCCTTCAGTGAGGAAAACAACTCCGCACTGATTCGGGCTAACCTGGACTTCATCGACGAGGCGCATGATCGGGCGAGGCTGCGCATGGCGACCTTTCCGTCAGCGAGCGGCCAAGTACTACAACGCTCGAGTTCGTCCCAAGGTTTTTCGCCGCGGAGACTTGGTTTTGAGAAAAGCTGAGGTTTCAAAGCCTACAGAGGGGGGCAAGCTATCCCCCAACTGGGAGGGTCCTTACCGCGTCGCCGAGGCACTCCACCGGGGGGCATACAAACTAGAAGAGCTCGACGGGAAACCCATTCCACGTACCTGGAATGCGGATAACCTCCGCCAATATTATCAATGATGTATTCCCCTGGGCATAAGTAATAAAGGAGGCCCTTTCTCACAGCCTGTTCTCCCTTTCCCCAAGTCTCTCAAAAGGAGCTCACCGGCATCGCGGCTAACGGGACACCACTCGGCCCCGGCACGGCGGTGCCCCCGAGTCGGTTAAGACCCTAAAGCTCCGTACCCGGCTGAGTCGCCCTTCAGGCGGCACACAAACCCCTGGTTCAAAAGGAGCTCACTGGCATCGCGGCTAACGGGACACCACTCGGCCCCGGCACGGCGGTGCCCCCGAGTCGGTTAAGACCCTAAAGCTCCGTACCCGGCTGAGTCGCCCTTCAGGCGGCACACAAACCCCTGGTTCAAAAGGAGCTCACTGGCATCGCGGCTAACGGGACACCACTCGGCCCCGGCACGGCGGTGCCCCCGAGTCGGTTAAGACCCTAAAGCTCCGTACCCGGCTGAGTCGCCCTTCAGGCGGCACACAAACCCCTGAAGTGGTTCAAAAGGAGCTCACTGGCATCGCGGCTAACGGGACACCACTCGGCCCCGGCACGGGTGCCCCCGAGTCGGTTAAGACCCTAAAGCTCCGTACCCGGCTGAGTCGCCCTTCAGGCGGCACACAAACCCCTGAAGTGGTTCAAAAGGAGCTCACTGGCATCGCGGCTAACGGGACACCACTCGGCCCCGGCACGGCGGTGCCCCCGAGTCGGTTAAGACCCTAAAGCTCCGTACCCGGCTGAGTCGCCCTTCAGGCGGCACACAAACCCCTGAAGTGGTTCAAAAGGAGCTCACTGGCATCGCGGCTAACGGGACACCACTCGGCCCCGGCACGGCGGTGCCCCCGAGTCGGTTAAGACCCTAAAGCTCCGTACCCGGCTGAGTCGCCCTTCAGGGGCACACAAACCCCTGAAGTGGTTCAAAAGGAGCTCACTGGCATCGCGGCTAACGGGACACCACTCGGCCCGGCACGGCGGTGCCCCCGAGTCGGTTAAGACCCTAACAGCCCCGTACCCGGTTGTCGCCCTTCAGGCAGCTTACAACCACTGAAGCGGTTCAAGGCAACCATCGGCACCACCCCTCAGCCCCGGCACGATGGTATCTCTCCTAACAGCTCGATGTGCGTTCAAGTCGCCCCTCTACAAAATTCACCCATTAAGATAGTTTTAAAGGGCCCTGATGGCTCCCATGAACCCTGAACCAGACGGCACGTCGGCCTTTCCTAATCGGCCCTAATCGGTTCAGGCATTTTCAGCACCGAGCAAGTCGACATAGACTTCCTCTGGTCAACTTCACTTGCCCTTGTGCCCTTACAACGGCTAAACCGGTTCTGACCATTTCTAGCCGGCCTCGACACCTCCAAAATTAATCCCGGCAGCAAGTCATCTGCCGATTTTTCCAAGCCTTCAGAAAGATAGGCGAGTCTTCTTTCAAACAGCCTACAACAGCACTGGGCATTCATGTAGCCAGTTTACATCTCGGTGATGTGTTCAAGTGTTGCCAAGTCCAAATTGCAGTTCGGTCTCGGCACGGCCGACACGCGCAACGCTCAAGGTTCAAAAGAACAGTTTGGAAGATACAATATTCAGCTACAATGTTGCTGGCATGTCTGATTTGGCACAGTAAGGCGTTTTCTCAAAAGCGAAAGAAGCAAACAGATCAAGACACAAAGAGATTTTGAGTAAAGGACTTTTTCATTAACTATGGAAGAGAGGTACAAAAGTAAGAAGCTTGGACAAAAAGTTTCTTCATTGATAGCCAAAGATGAGTACAAAATTGGGCCCAAGGTTAGTTACATAAGATAAAGAAAAAGAAAATACAACTCAAGGCTCGCCGGGGCCAGGCTTCCCCTCGTCCTTCTCCCCGCTGGCTCCTCATCGGGACCCCAGGCCGGATGTCTTCAAGTTCAGCAATGTCGATCTCGAGGGCCGCGGATACTCGGACTTTGCACATCTCGAAGCCTTGAAGATAAGCATCAAGGCTGGCCTCGAGGACTTCCTGCTGAACTCCGGCGAGGCCTTGAACTTGGAGACGGCCTGCCCGGCCTCGGCCTCGGCCTGCTGCGCCTTGGCCTCCCAAGCCTTGGCCTCAGCTTCTGCGGCACGGGCACTGGCCTCGTCAGCACAGGCCACCGCCCGGCCTTCTCCAAAATAGCTCCGCTGCCCTTTCTCCGCAGCGGCCTTCTCCCCGGTGGCCCGGGCCTCCTCCCCGCGCTTTGGAGCCGCCTAGTAAGCTCCTCGATCTGCGCCGTGGGCCTTCGACCTTTCCAAGGCCAATTCCATTTTGGCCTCGGATGCAGGCCCGGCTCTCCATTTCCTGAAGGCGGCCGGGTAGCCCTCCTCGCGGGCCGAGGTTCTCCTGGCGAAGCGAGCAAGGCTTCGGCCTGCGCCATGCTCTCCTTCCGATATTTGTCGGCCCACGCCAGAGCCTTGGACAGTGTGCTGGAAGACTGGGCCAGCGCCTCGCGAAGCCCAAGGGCGCCGTTGGCCATCTGCAACAGGAGAAACGCGTTAGCTACAAAGAGAGAAGCATTGGGAAAAGAAATAAGATCCGAAAGGTTACCTGGACAATGGAGACCAAATCATGTCCATGAGTGCGGAGTGGCTCATCCCCCGTCTCCTCTTCAAAATCGGCGGCCCGGACTCCCGATAAGAGCGGGAGGCTCGGGCGGCATCCGCCATTCTGCCGATGGGGACCAGGCGCGTCTGTCCCTCCTGCGGACCTTCCGCCTGGGATGGTCGGGCGCCAAGCCGATTGGTGGGATGAGCTCCCGGCTCATCCCTTGCTTCTCGGTCGCCTCCGCCCCATCTCGGGCCTCCCTGGCGATCCGCTCCCCCTCGCCGGCGTTGGGGGAGCGCTCTCCCTCCCGGCTCTGCAGCAGCCGGGGGCCAACAGCAACAGTGACCCCCCGCCTCGGGCACGTCGGCGGCGGTAGGGGCTTCCTTCATCCAAAACCACCACCGGTGTTTCGGCGGTGGCCGGGATCTCCCCTTCTTCAACTTCGGCCCCGGCTGGCCTTTGGGCCACTCTCACCATCGGCTTCCTCTCGGCCGGCTCCCCCACGGGCGTTGGGGCTGTGGCGGCCTGGCCGGCTCCCTTCTCCGAGCTTCTTCGATGGCCTAGACGACTCTCCGGTCGCCTGCCTCTTCTGCCTTGCGATGGCCTCGAACTCGCTGGCGGAGAACTTCATGGCTGCACAAGAAAAGATAATCGCATTAGCAGCGACATGCAGTAAACAAAAAAATGGGACAAAGATTCAGGCTCACCGGTCGCCGGGGCCAACTCGGCCTCTACCAGGTTCTCCTCGGACAGGAGTTCCTTGTAGCCGGGATTTGACAATTGGATAACTGGGTGAATAGATCCTTATCCCTATCCCTTACGGAGGAATCATCGTTGGAGCCAGTATCGGGCTCCCTCCAAGCGGCCCTCCCCCTCAACATGGGCAAAAAGGAATCTAGACTTCCACCCCTAATTTTGGACGGGAGGCCTAGGGGGAAGGCTCTACCCGCCTGGCGGTAAATGCCCACCAGGCCCCCTCACCTTGACGGCGGAGCTTATAAAAGGCTCGGAACAGGGACAGCCCTGGCGGGCCCCCTCAAAGTGGCAAAGGATAAAAGGCGCAAATGATCCGAATCGAATTCGGAGTCAACTGTGCCGGCACTAACCTATACCTATCTAAAAGGTTAAGAAAGAAAGGGTGGAAAGGGAAGGCGCAGTCCGCACCGGAAGAACTCTCTATAGAGCGACCCAACCTGGATGGTCAGAAATCACCCTATCTTCGGGCCCCGGCGCGGACAGGCCAATGAAATCAGGGACCAAGAACTTAGCCCTAATGGCCTCTACATCCTTAGGGGTCATGGTTGAGGCTACCCCCGACTGGACCCGCTGGATCAGAGCTCACCGCCGAGGAAGGGCCGGACGGCGAGAGGACAGGGGGACTGCCCTAATGGGGGGACCAGAGGTAGGCGGAGGTCCTAATGCCCTTGATGGGTCACGGATAACTGCCGCCTGACGATCGAGGCATTTGGCCACTAGTCGCAGGGGCCTGGTTTTCGCTATCAGACTGGGAAGACTTCTCTACAGGTCTCTTACCCTCCCTAATGGCGCTACGGTCCATAGGAAAAGAAGGGATAAGACTAACCTGGGAGTTGAAAAGGCTCAGGTCGCAGAAGAGGAACTGAAAGAAGAAAAGCAGAGAAAGCAATGGCAGCGTAAAGGTTTCCACAGGCCCTTGGAAGGCTTTTATAGCCCCTGTCTCCGGCTAGCGCCGCCCGAGATCCTGCCACCTGGCGCGCGTCCATTGCGCTGCAGGCTGCCAGCCGGAAATCTCGCCTGGGCCCGAGATGCCTCGTTTCCTCAAGAGACGTGATCCCTAGCCAATCGTGGGGCATAGAAAATGGGGCAGCAATGATGTCCTTGCCTTTTCTCTCTACTCGATGAGCTCTTTCTCCGGAGCGTCCGGCGTCAACATCAACCCCACCTAACGCATGATTATGGGAGGTTTTCGAAGAGACACCGCCTCGAAACCAAACGCCAACTCATCAGCCCATTTAAAGCGCACCAAAAGAAGCAATCATTCCTTTGGAATTTTCGCGCCCATTTCGCCCAAAGGGCGGCAGGCGCATGGTCCTTAGCGCTCAGGGCGGGGGGCATCTGATGTGGCTGGTGTAGCCACGTGTAGCCACAAGGGCAATCTCGACAAAACCAGAGCATTTTTGCGGCCCAGGCCATTCATGGCCGGCCCCTCTCGGCCCCGGTGTCTCCAGGCCCGCCGAGTCGGCCCCGGCCATTCCTGGCCGGCCCCTCTCGGCCCCGGCGTCTCCAGGTCCACCGTGTCGGCCCCGACCATTCCTGACCAGCCCCTCTCGGCCCCGGCGTCTCCAAGCCCACCGAGTCAGCCCGGCCATCCCTGGTCATCCCCTCTCGGCCCGGCGTCTCCAAGCCCGCCGAGTCGGCCCCGATCGTTCTTGGCCGGCCCCTCTCGGCTCCGGCATCTCCAGGCCCGCCGAGTCGGCCTAGGCCATTCCTGGCCGGCCCCTCTTGGCCCCGGCGTCTCCGAGCATGCCGAGTCGGCCTCAGCCATTCCTGGCCGGCCCCTCTCGGCCCCGGCATCTCCAAGCCCGCCGAGTCGGCCCCAGCCATCCTTGGCCGGCCCTCTCGGCCCCGGCGTCTCCGAGCCCGTCGAGTCGGCCCAGGCCATCCTTGGCCTGCCCCGCCCCGGTACTTCCTGGCCGGGGAGGTCGGCCCCGGCCACCCTTGGTCAACCAGGCTCAGCCTCGGCTCCCCCGGGAAGGTCAAGTGTCCCAGTTCTCCAGATCGGCCCCAGCATGGCCCCAGCAGTTCAAGAAACCACCTCTCTGACTTGCGCCGCCTGACAATGCCAGATCCACCTACCCACTGGCCACGTTGTTGATGGGATAGAACCCACCAACCGCCGTTTTCTCCCTCTCTGATGGGATAGGACCCACCAACCAGCCCAGATCCACACAACTTCCAAGAACCCGCAGACATTCCTTCCTCACGGAATCCCACGTGATCATGTCAACCCCTATAAAAAGGTGAATCCACTCTAAACAGGAATGTGTGATAATCCCCAAAATCGCTGTCTCAGCACTCAGAAAGGAATCCCTCCTTTCTAAGATATCCTTTTCCATACCAAAAAGGGCTCACTCGAGACCCTCTTCAGCTGCGACCTCAATTGCTAACTTGGGCGTCAGAGGGTCCCACCAGAGAATCCTCTCCGATCTTGGGACTTCTTTGCAGGCAACCTGGTGAAGCAAAGATTCGAGAAGCACTCCGTTCCCAATGTTCAGGATAGGTGATTGGGCGTCATCAACTTCCAAGGCCAAGTATGTAGATAGATGCCAAGGACTTGAAGTTTTACCTGTCAAGATTGGCTCTAGGAATAATTGGTGACTCTTAGAATTAAGTCTCTTAGGTAGGAGCCTGGAACTTGGATGCCTTATAAGACACTTTTTAATGTGGCTTTGATTGATTTTTGATCAACCTTGTTTTTGAGATATTTTTTATAGCCTTCAACCGACTTATTCTTTGAATGATTAAGCAAAGGAACAATCGTCAAACTTGAAGTTGATTCGAGTTGTTTTGGAAGAGTATCAATGGTTTCTTATCTAGGTGATTAGGTCGATTGTCACCACTTCTCTACCAAGCTTAGGCCATACTAGGGCTTTAATAGGTTGGCTTTGAGTGACCAGTTTCTTTCGATCATTTTCATCCTTTGACAACTCAAAGCGAATTTTGTTTGTACCAATTTTTGGAGACCACTTTTAGATCATCATCGTTTACTTTTTAGATTGGCTGATTTTAGATTCTAATTTTAGATCACCATTCTTAACTCTATTGGCCAACCAATTTTAAATCATTAACTTTTTCTTTGGGATGTCTAATTTAGATCATTAATTTAAGTTCTTCAAGTTGACCAATTTAGATTAGCAACCATAACGACTAATTTAGATCATCAGTCATATCTTTTCAACTATGGAAATAGATTCATGTTGCTGACCCCGTGTAGTTGGGACAAGGCTTAGATGAGTTAAGTTGAGTTGAGTTAAGTCATATCTTTTCAACTCAACCAATTTCGAATCACCCACCAATTCTTTAGATTTAGATCATTAGCCTTAGCTTTTTAGGTTCACTGATTTAGGTTATTATCTTGAGCTCTTTATATCAGTCAAGTTAGATCATCAACTATAGCTCTTTGGATTAGCCAATTTTGGATTAGATGCTAACTATTTAGGTTGGTTAATCTAGATCATTAGTTATAGCTATTTGGCTTGACCAATTTCGAATCACCAACCAACTCTTTAGGTCGGCTAATTTAGGTGGACTGCCTTCTCTTTAAGTAAGCCTATTTTAATAATCAACCTCAACTCTTAAGATCAGCTAATTTAGGTCATCAACCTGAGCTCTTCGGATTAGTTGATTTAGATCATTATCATAGCTTTTCAGGTTGGTTGATTTTGGATTACCTGCCAACTTTTCAAATTGATCGATTTAGATTATTAACCATGACTCTTTAGGTTGGTTGATCTTGAATTACGAAATAACTTTTGAGGTTAACTAATTTAGATAATCAGCCATAGCTTTTAGGTTAGACTATTTTGGATTAGCAACCATCGTTTTAGATCAATCAATTTATATCATTAACCATATCTCTTCTGGTCAAACTATTTTGATCACCAATCAACTTTTCAGATTAATTGATTTAGATCATTAACCATATCTCTTCAAGTTAATTGATTTACATTATCATTTATAGCTTTTCAAGCAGACTAGTTTTGAATCATCAGCTAACTCTTCAAGTTAGCTAATTTAGATTATTAACCTTAGCTCTTCAAATGGGTTGATTTAGGTTATTAGTCTAAGCTTTTTAAGTTGGCTAATTTATATTATTAGTCACAGATCATCAAGTTAATTGATTTTGGATTAGCAACTAACTCTTTAAGTTGATCATTTTAGATCAATGGTCATAGACTCATATTTCTTCAAGTTGGTCGATTTCAGATTGCCAACCAACTCTTCAAGTCAACCAATTAAGATTATTAACTTAACTCTTCAAGTCAACTGATTTAAATCATCATCCTTCACTCTTTAGATCGATCGATTTAAATCATCAACTTAAGCTCTTCAAGCCAATTAATTTAGGATGTTAGCTTGAGATCTTTAGATTAGCTAATTTAGATTATCAATTGTAGCTCATTAGGTTGATCTATTTTTGGATTACTAGTTAACTCTTTAGGTCAATTGAATTAGATCATCAATCGTAGCTCTAACTTGAGCCCTCATTACCTTGGGACAAGAAAATGCTATATAAAGAAATGCATAAGTGATAAAAAGAGTAAGAAAACATTAAAATGGAGTACTATCTTAACCTAACATGCAATAACCACCAAGTTATAAGTCAATATAAAAAGGTCAAACATTCCTCAAATATTTGATAAAACGACATGAGTCAAGCTTGCGGTGGGATAAATTTCAATTTGACACCATGTGAACTCCTATATGGAGGCATAGGATTTTTGTAATTTGGTGCGGCTCTATGGAGGAAGAAGATATGCTGCAGGTTGCAGGATATGATCAAAAAGCAGATAGGATTCTAAGGAGAATCCTTGCATGATAGGATTCTGAGGAGAATCCGTTGCAGATAGGATTCTAAGGAGAACCCGTTGCATGATAGGATTCTAAGCAGAATCCGTTGCAGATAAGATTCTAAGGAGAATCCGTTGAAGATCACGATTCTAAAGGAAAATCCAAAGCGCGAAGGGATCGGAAGGAGCTGATTTATAATAGGACGTGGATTCCTTCAACTATTAATATTCACCATATATATAATGTTATTGCCCAACCCACTGAGTTAATTGACTCATCTAGAATCTCACTCTATGTGTAATCAAAGCAATAATCACTACATACACGTGTCTAGAAATAGAATTCGGATTAAGAGCATAAGTAATCATATATTCATGAGTTTTAAATTATTTTATAAAGTCAGTATAAAATAATTAACTCAACTGGGTCCTGTTCAATACACACAAAGTGTACTAGCACAAATAGTTAGAATAAACCATTCCCCGTAGTCAAGACAGACCTACTAAAAATTTGTGCTACAGTTCTACTAATGGTGTATCCAATTCCATCTAAAACTGTGAACAATAAACTTGTATTCCAAAAGAACCGATGATCTAGTCTTCTGTGTGTAAGCCGTACTCTACACACTAGATCAAATACTCTTTGTAAATACTAGACACATGCACATATATAGTAAATGGCACACATTGCTCAAAATGAATTCTCATTAAAATGTAAAGACATAACATAAAGCATATCTTTTAGTCTATATCTCTATCAGCCGATACAACAACAAAGCACCTCAGCCAAATTCCTGCTCGTAATACCTTGACTTTCCTCTTGCCTTCACTTGAAACTTCTTTCGATGAATTTTAATTCTAATCTTGCCACCCAAGTGCAATTGTACCTCTATCACTATACAAAAGATGGCTCCTTTTTTTTTTTCCATATTTTCATCACTAGATCTCTGAGTTCCCTGAGCCTTCACCCTAGCTTGGACCTCCGTATTGAATACTGCATCTTTACCTACACTTGTAGACCTACAATAGTGCTACAACAGTCCCTCATATTTAGCTTTTTCACACATTTCAAAAATACTAGCACATGTAAAATTAGTTATATGATATATCTCTTAGTTTCCTAAGATATCTTGAAGATGTAAAATGAAAAAATGTTATTTTTCATTAAATATTTAAAAGTTGTTTATATGAGTTGAAACTAAATATCATGCTTTTTTTAATATGATTTATACATCAACAAGTTGGAAACTGATGTTAATAATATGCTTAAAACTTATATAAATCATGCTATAAATGCTTATCATAAGTCCCTTGAAATAAAGCTATATATCATGTTAAATTAATGAGTTTCTCAATACAAAGTTTTTCTTTTATAGCTCACAATACATTATGTCTCACCAATCTCACAACTAACCTACTCCATGTTTTGTCAATTTTATTTTGACTACTTAGTTTGCTTCCACAATAAAGATGGAACTACTTCAAATTTCTCCACTAATCACATAGACTAAAATGTGGCACATGTAATGCATATATTTTTATTAGAAAATAAATTAATAAATGCAATAGAAATAATAAGATTTTTTTTTTCAAAAATTCAAATAAAAGTATTTAAATAAAAATAATGATAAACATTATAAGAATTTGATCCCTTATTTACTATGAGACAAGAGAAATACTACCACAGAAGAGGTAAAAAGGGTGAGAATATGTGTTATATGAAGAAATGTAGAAGAAAACATAGGCAATCAAATATGTGTCATGGAAGGGCTCATAATAAAAGTTGACATTATATAGTAAAATTAAACAAAAAATATAGTGATCATTATAACAAGTTATATAATGCCATAACAATCTATTATATAATAAAGATAACAACACTATTTATCTTTTGCATTGTTAATCATAATATTAAAATAATTCTTTCAAAATTTAAAAAATTCGGCCATAAAAAATATTTATGCTACTCATAATATTTTTATTAAATAAGAAGTGACCAACCAACTCTTTAAGCTGGTTGATTTAGATCATTAGCCTTAATTCTTTAGATCAGTCAATTTTGGCTCATCACCCGTAACTCTTTAGATTGCTCAATTTAGATTATATTGTAGCTTTTCAAATTAATTAATTTTAATCATCAACTATAGCTCTTCAAGTTGGTTAATTTTAGATCGCTAGTTGACACTTTAGATTAAACAATTTAGATCATTAGTCTTAATCCTTTAGGTCAACCGATATAGGTCATCAACCTTCTTTTTAGGTTGGTTGATTTAGAATATTATTTTAAGCTTTTTAGGTCATTAGCTTAAGCTCTTGATTAGGTGATCGATTTAGCTCATCACCTATAGTTCTTCAGGCTGACCAATTTCAAATCATAAATCAACTCTTTAAGTTAGATAATTTATATCATTAATCTTAGCTCTTTAGTTTAGCTTACTCCATGATTGCTCTCAGTTGACCTGAGTATGGCTTGTGCCACTTGATTATTGCTTATTTGTTTATATCTTCTTTTAGGCATTATGAATGGGTTTTTTAGCTCAAATCCCATAGAAAATGCTGATCTATTAATATCCATAATTGATTTTTTCATGACAACTAAGAAAAGAGGTCGTAGCTTGGACAACAAAGCAACTCTCCAACCAATATATGCATATACTTGCAAAAAGAGAGAGAGAGAGAGAGAGAGAGAGAGAGAGCACTGGAGATATTTCAAGGAATCTTTTGATTTTCAAGCCAGCCTAAGCTAAAAAAGAGAGGAAAATTTAGGCTTCCTTAGGTTGGCAATCTAGGCTTTAGAGCTAAGGATTGAAATTGGTTTTTTTTTCTTGAGAGGTCTTGGGTTGCATTTGTAGGCATTTGAAAGAATTTCTTTAAAACTAGGCTACTCATTGGTGTATAGCTCTGATAAGCTTAAATCCTTAGATAGGGTAGTAACTTTGGTGAAATCTTTGCCAAATAGGATTTAAGGATCCTTATGAAATTAGTGCTTTTGGTAGGAGATTTCTTAAATTAGTTACTAGCTTTAGTGGAAGTCCCTTCTGATAAACGCATAAATAATTATCACTAAACCTATTAATTAATAATTTAACGTACCTATTATTATTTAATATTTTAATATTTATAATATTTTAGGAAAAACCTTATCAACTTAAAGAGCTTGATTTTAGGAATTTAATGACCAAACGGCACCCAAATCGGATTTAAGATGAGCCCGAAATTGATTTTACATTGATTTATCTGTTTAGCACGGATTTTAAAGTGAAGTCGGCAAACCCAATGCCGACTTCATCGTTTTCTCAGTAGCTTATCTATTTCCGCACGATTCTTCTTCGATTCCAATCTAATCTTTTCCTCCACCAATTAAGGAATAAATTGGATAGGAAGTTATCAAATTGAATGAATTACATTCATCTTAAAAGAATTTAGATTTTATTCACGATTTATCCAGGATTTTCTTGGTTGCTTCCGCGTCTCTCTGTTTTGGCAACAGAATTACTTCGCCGCGTCTTCTCCGCATCCGGGCCTCTACAAATAGGAGTCCCCGAGATCCAATCCAGGGTTGGTAAGCAAGAGAGAGGCTATTTTGCGTCCGTGGGCATTGAGGAGCAATTCGTGGTTCGTGATCTAGTGCGGTGTCCGTCCGTGAATTCGTACGAGCTCTGGCTTGGAGGTGGAGGAAGAACAGGGTCTCTGTTCGTCGTTCTAGTCCGTGCCGTGGAGAATTCGGGAGGATCTGTTCGTGATTTTGACGCTGTGGAGGTGCTCTGTTACCAGGCGGTTGTCCGTGGGTTTGGTGAATGCTTTGTTCGTGGCTTAGAGGCGTCTATAGAGTCTTCTGCCCGGTTTGGTTCGGCCCTGTTCAACCTGCTTTCAGCCTGGCGTGGTTCAACTATTTAATTTGCTTTTTGTTGCCTTTTTAATGTTAGAAAATAAAACTCTTCTATTTTAGATTTTAATATGCACTCTTGGATGTTATTGAAATAAAATTTCTATTCATGTTAAATTGTTATTAAATTCTATTTAAGTGAAAATAATTTAGACTGATTTATTCTTGAAAGGGACGGGTTGTGATCTACGGGTACGGGCCGTGCTCTTATAAGATAGACCATATTTTAATTATTTTGCACTACTGATTATCTAATTAATTAAATTTATAAATTTATTTCAAGATAATCGCTAGATTCCCTATGAAATCGATCCCTTACTCTCGCTATTCTAATAGTGAAATTAAGGTGTTTTAATCGTTGCGCTATGACACGCATCAGATTTTTGGCGCAGTTGCTGGGGACTTAAGTGTGTTATTTAAAAAAAAAAATTAAAAAAAATTAAAAAAAATAAAAATAAAAAAATTGAAAAAATTAGATTAATTTTCTCTTAATTTTTGAATAGTTATTGTCTCTTTATTTATTTCCTTAATTGTTAGAATTGTATATTTTTTTAACACATAAAAAAAGATTATATAAAAATAAAAATAAAATATATAAACAAGATAATTATTATATTTCTATGCTTAGATTGACTTAGGTGGATTTATTTTCTGCAAAACTCAAAATTCTTCCATTGACATCTCATAATTTATTAGGAAATTAGAAACCTAATCACAAAAATCTTTAAAATAAATAAATAATTAGATTAATTTTGTTTGATAATTTCAAGAGTTGGACATCTGTTTATTGCATAGCATTTTCATAATTAACTTTAAGGGTACAAACCCCTAATCAAGATAAGGTGGGGATTTTATCACCCTTCCTTAGCCCACAAACCACATCCTTCATTCTACATTAACCCAAACCTTTAACTCTAAAATTAATTAGACATCAGCCCCTAAGGACTTCGAGCTCAATAGGATAAGGCGGTCTTCAAAGTTAGGAGCTGTCTAGATCTAGGGTAAACCTAGAATAGAGAGTCTAATCTTTGCTAACTTGATTGCTAAAAATTATTAAACCATAATTAAATTATTCATTCCTCGTAGTTCTAGGAATTTTTAGGGTATTTTCTTTAGAATCTCCCTCTTTTTTCTCTATTAAAAAAATAATAAAAAAATAATAAAAAAAATTGAATTATTGTTTGCTTTAGAGTCATTGGTAGGGTGTATGCTTGGTTGCCGATCGTTGCAACCCAACCTTATACCCTTAGATCCTGAGATAGAAAGAACTATTAGAGCAAACAGACTCAGAATTATGGATCCTAATAACGAAAATAATCAACCACGACAGTTAAAAGAGTATTTCACTCCTTCAAGGTATACCTACTCTCCCTGCATTCAAGTGCCTCCAGTAGAGGCTGCCCAATATGAAATTAAGTCAAGTGTAATCCAAATGTTACCATCTTTCTATGGACTTACAAATGAGGATCCCTACAAACACTTAGATGAATTCTTAGAAATTTGCTCAACTGTCAAGATTCAAAATTTCTCTGATGATGCACTTAGGCTTAAGTTATTCCCTTTTTCCCTAAAAGATAAAGCCAAGTATTGGTTAAATTCATTAGACACTGTTATAATTTCAACTTGGGATCATCTTCAGAGAGAGTTTCTTAAGAAATATTTTCCTATAGGAAAAACGAATCAAATTAGAAAAGCCATAACAAGTTTTTCCCAGACAGATGGAGAAATGTTCCATGAGACATGGGAGAGATTCAAAGAACTGATTAGAAAATGTCCACATCATGCTATACCCAAATGGCAACTGGTTCAGTGCTTTTATGATGGATTATCAGAAAAGCATCGGCAAATGGTTGATGCTTCATGTGGTGGGACATTTATGTTAAAAAATGAACATGAAGCTTGGCAACTCTTTGAGACATTGAGTGAGAATTCATTACATCATATGTCAGTTGCTCGTCGAGACCCTCCCGTAGAACCTAAAAGAGGTGGAATATATGAAATAGGTCATTCTACAGATATCTATACTAAGGTAGATGAATTATCCCATAAACTTGACCGGATTCTACAAGTTGGAAACATCTCTTCCCCATCTACTCAATTACATGAGGTCTGCATAATTTGTTCGAGTCCAACCCATTCTATAGGTGAATGTCCAGCTGCATACCAATTTCCTGAACTTGTTCAAGAGCAAGCCCACCAAGCCCAAACCCGATTAGCTCCTAGAACAGGAAATGATCCATTTTCAAATACTTACAATCCTGGCTGGCGAAATCACCCAAATTTTTCTTGGAAACCTCAACCTGTAGCCAATTCATCGATCAGACCTAATTATCAAGAAACCAATTTTAGAAGCATGCCATATTCACAATATCCAAACATCCCACAACCTCCACCGAATAATCAGCCTACTTTTGAAGACAAAGTGTTACAAGCATTGAAAGGGCTAGAAATGAATACCCAAATCCTTCACTCCCACACACAATCTATTGCAAAACTAGAAACTCAGATAGGTCAATTAGCCACAGCATTCAGTAGAAGGGAGGAGGGTAAGTTACCTAGTCAGCCTATCGATAACCCGAAAGGACAATTCATGGCTGAAGGTTCCAATAGTCCTGACAAATTCCCAGAACATGCTAAATCAGTCATGACTCTCAGAAGTGGAAAAACATTGAACCACCTGAACCAACCCAGAAATTAGAAGTGGCTAAACCAGAAGAGAGAAGAAATGAAAAGAAAAGGAATTCAATGATCAAGCAATCATACCTAAAGCCCCATTCCCTAGTGCTTTAGAATCTCCTTTGCCTTCAGATAAGAAGAATATAAAAATGAATGAGATGCTTGAGTTATTTAAGCAAGTCCAAATAAACTTACCTCTTCTCGATGCTATCAAGCAAGTTCCAGCTTATGCCAAATTTTTGAAGGATCTATGCACACAAAAACGGAAAGCCAAGACACAAATACCAAAAAAGATACATTTGACTGAGCAAGTCAGCTCAGTTGTTCAGCAAATAACCCCACCCAAACTAAAAGATCCTGGTACCCCGATTATATCATGTGTCATAGGAAACTTCACAATCAAGAAAGCATTATTAGATTTGGGTGCGAGTGTAAACCTTCTCCCAAGTTCAGTATATGAATTATTCGGATTTGGAGAGTTGAAACCCACGACAGTAACACTACAATTGGCAGATAGATCAGTCAAAGAACCTCGTGGAATATTGGAAGATGTATTAGTAAAGGTGGATGAATTCTATTTTCCTGTCGACTTCCTTGTGTTGGATATGGAATCTAGTGGTAATCCTAACCAAATTCCCATCATCCTTGGAAGACCTTTTCTAGCTACGCTAATGCATGCATAAATTGTAGAACAGGTGTGATGGATGTATCTTTTGGAAACAAGAAGATGAGATTAAATATTTTTAATGCTTCCCAAGGACCACCTGTGTATGATTTAAATGAAGTAAATGATAGAGGAAGTAGTAGATAAGAAATTCCAAAGTTTGATTGATTCGGATCCTTTACAAACATGTCTTACACATTTTGGAATAGATGACTTTGATATTGATGAGTACACCAAAGAGATAAACATGTTATTAGAACCACCTAAGTTCGACACCATCCCTCCTTGGAGGGAAATTCTATTCGCGCCCACAAAAAAACCTCTCAGCACCCGCATTTAAAAAAAAAAAAAAAAATACTAAGAACACCCACATGGTTACTCACTACACCCACCCATATTTTCCTAATCCCTAAATTACCCTCACACCCTTTCACCCCTCAATAATACTCAGCACACCCACAACCCGCGCCGCCCCCCCCCCTCCCGCCCTCCACCATTGTTCCCGGCGGAGCTCCTCCTCCCACCCTCCCGGCGAATCCCGGCGGAGCGGATCTCCGGCGGAGCTCCTCCTCCACCCTCCTTCCCGGCGGATCTCCGGCGAGGTAAGTCTCTTTTTTTTTTTTTTTTTACTTACCGGCATGTACCGGCGGAGCGGGTTGTCCGGCATGGGAGCTCCCATGCCGGCGGCGGCCCGGCATGAGAACGAGGAAGGGAGCCGGCGGGCCGCCGGCTCCCTTCCCGTTAAGCAATTTTTTTTTTTTTTTTTGGGCCGCCGGCTCCCTTCCCGTTAAGAAATTTTTTTTTTTTTGTTTTTGTGAGTGCCGGCGGCATTCCCGCCGGGAGCTCCCTCTCCGGCGGGTTGTCCCGGCATGGGAGCTCCCATGCCGGCGGCGGCCCGGCATGAGAACGAGGAAGGGAGCCGGCGGCCCGCCGTCTCCCTTCCCCGTTAAGCAATTAATTTTTTTTTTTTTTTTGTGAGAGCCGGCGGCATTCCCGCCCGGTGCTCCCTCTCCGGCGGGTTATCCGGCATGGGAGGCATGGGAGCTCCCAGATCGTTAACAGTAAACTTATTAACCCACTTGCACATAACACTACTGAATTTTGGTAATTGCACTTATTGGCTTGGCAATTGCACTTATTGGCTTCTCATTCTTGATCAATTTAGTCTTATAATTCATAAATGTAAATCTGAATATTTTGTTCAGTTTCATCATATAACTTGTCTACTTGAATTGCATTTTGATTGACGTATATGCTGATACTCAGTTTCAGATATGGATGCTGGTTCCTCGCGATTTAGACCCACGGCGTCAGCCAGAAGACGTCGTGCCGGTCATGCTGAGGCCGAGGTTCCTGCTGCACCATCGCCCCCTGCTGAGGCCGTAGACGAGGACATGCCCGCTATGGACGTTGAGGGTGAAGCTGTCGGGCCATGTCCAGGAGGTCCAGAGGATGAGTCTGTCCTGAGTAGTTTCAGGACACATATAGCAGCCTCGATCTGGAGGCAACAGGTATTATTTAATTGCTATTGCATTTTACTTTCTTTAATGTATCATTACGATGCTGTGATATAAATTATTAATGGCATTTATATTACAGGAACGGGCTCCACTGAAGTGCATGAACCATGCTGCCAAGGTAGCTGAATGGCAGTGGTGGGAATCAAGGCAACCAAATAGGAAGTTCAGGGCAATCATAGAGCAGTCGGGCCTTATAGATCTAGTGCACTCCTCTTATCGGTTCACCGATAAGATTCTTGTCTCCGGCTTTGTAGAGAGATGGCAGCCCGAGACGAACACCTTCCATCTACCCTGTGGCGAGATGACTATTACATGGACGATGTAGCCGCCATCTTAGGGATTACTGTCACGGGTTCCTCAGTGTCATGTGAGAGGATGAGCGATCGGGAAGCTGAGGACATCCTTGTTGAGCTATTGGGTGTGTCAGATACAGATGCGCGTCAGGAGGTTCTATCTGTACGTGGTCAGTCTGTTAGGTTAGAGTGGCTGAAGAGTCATTTTCACACTGTATCTGATAGAGATAGTCATCACAGGATAGAGTGTGCAGCGCGGGGGTATTTGCTATTTTTGATAGGGTGCACACTCTTTGTTGATAAAAGTGGAAC